>JBAMYA010044265.1:0-12614 GCA_037176975.1 Arrhamphus sclerolepis
AGCAGGGGGACACGTCTGGCACTGCAGGATTTGAGTCCCTGGTGGTGTAGTGTGTTACTGATGGTAGCCTTTGTCACATTGGTCTCAGCTGTCTGCAGGTCATTCACTAGGTCCCCCCATATGGTTCTGGGATTTTTGCCATTCTAGCGATCATTTTGACCCCACGGGGTGAGATCTTGTGTGGAGCCCCAGATGGAGAGAGATTATCAGTGGTCTTGATGATGATGATGCTCCCACAATTGATTTCTTCACACCAAGCTGCTTACCTGTTGCAGATTCACTCTTCCAGTCTGGTGCAGGTCTACAATTTTGTTTCTGGTGTCCTTCTGGTCTTGGCCATTGCGGAGTTTGGAGTGTGACTGTTTGAGGTTGTGGACAGGTGTCTTTTATACTGATAATCAGTTCAAACAGGTGCCATTAATACAGGTAACGAGTAGAGGACAGAGGAGCCTCTTACGGAAGAAGTTACAAGTCTGTGAGAGCCAGAAATCTGGCTTGTTTGTAGGTGACCAAATACTTATATTCCACCATGATTTGCAAACAAATTCTTTAAAAATCAGACAATGTGATTTTCTGGATTTCTTTTTCTCATTTTGTCATAGTTGAGGTATACCTATGATGAATATAAATATATATATATATACATACCATGCTACACCAATTACTCTGTCTTTGCATGCGTCCCTACGCACATTTTTGTTTACGGATTAAATCCTTTTTTCTGAGCTTGTGTCCGCCCGCTGCTTCAAGCCTGATGCACATCTATATATTGTACATCTCCTCTGCCCTTCATTCCCTCTGGCCTAGTTGTCCTCAGTTCCTCCTTACCCGACTGGCCTTCGGCAGGAGGGTCCCCCTAAGGTTTCTTCCCAAGAAGGAGTTTTTTCTTGACACTGATGGTGTTGCCATGTGCTCAGGGGTCATGCTCTGTGTTTCTGAAGCACCTAGAGATGACTTATCGTAAAAAGGCGCTATATAGATAAATTGAATTGAATTTGAAAAGCTGTCATTTAAATAGTGGATGCTTTCAGAAATTGAAAATAAGATTTATTTTCGTTCACATTGTAGTTCAGTTTGTGTTGTTCACTTTTATATTTCTTTACAATGTTAAAAATTTGCATAAATATGGAAAAATTCTATTTCTTCTCATTTTTCTCCATTTCCCATGCCGTTTCTAATTTGGGGTATGCGCTTGTCTGTTATGTTCATTCATGAACAACAAAATAATAACATTCATTGTCCGATTTTGGTTGATGCTTCTTGCTGCTTTCTTTGATGAGCCAGCACCTTCTACTTTTTATTTTCCCATAGCTACACACTTTCACACAGAAAATGGAAACAAAAGAGGATAAGAAATGTAAAGTCAAATTCTTATGTCCACCTTTTTCTTTCTACTATAAGAGGAAGTTTAAGATGACTTTAAATATGTTGCATCCTGAGTCTGCCAACAGTAAAGTTGCACCATAAACTGTGGAAAACAGATGGGTTTATTGTGATTTTAAAGGCTGTATGAATCTCACTCAAGGCTCTTACTTGTGCTTTTACTCTCATTCTCATACTCGCTCAGAGATACATCTGCTGCAGGCTTCCAGGTCCCTGAACCAGAAAAGAGTTCAAAAATAACTGGTTAATTTTTTATGCATTAAGTCTCTCCTCACACATCCCATTCTTTTTTTCTCTCCACTTAGATTTGAAAAAGCCAGCCAAGAGCAAAGAGAAGAGATATAGTAAAGATTTTAAAGAGGCTTTTTGGGGATCTCTTTAGACTAGTGGGCGCGCTATAGGTGTGCAGATAAACTTCATGTACAACCTGTGTATAACAGGATATCACCATAACATAATCATCTCCATGAGTGAAGGAAAGCTTTGCCTTTTCAACCTATATGATTGTTTGTTAAGGCTCTTAACCTAAAGCTCTTAAAAAAAATACAAGTCATGGCTGCTTTGACAGCTCCAAAATGATCATTATATGATCGATTGTCTGATGAAATGGAACTTGTTTCAGCTTCATGAAGTGGAGGAGACAAAAAGTGATCAGTCTTTCTAACACACAAATGCAACCCCAAATCAGAAAAGATTGGCACAAGATGGAAAATTAAAATAAAAACAAAAACAAAGAAGAGTTGATTTTTTTCTGCTGAAATATCAGCTTAAGAAATTTCCTTTGTGCTCTTAAAGAATTTAATTTAAAAAATGTATTTGCAAACATGAAGCAATTATATTTCTTTCTTTTTTTTCCACATCAACTGAATTTAACATGCAATGCTTTTTGCAGTTTAGGCCTGCAATATGTTCTAAAAAAAAAAGGTTGAGGCAGTAACATCATTATCACTTTAAATTGTTTTCACACTTAAGAGGCATTCTAGCGTTGATACCAAGCAACAAATTATTTCAACTGTTTCTTATTCTTATTTTTCCAGTATGGAGATTAGCACTGTCTCTGGGATAAAAAAGGTCATTTGACAAAGTTTTCCCACTATAATGCCGTGCCCATATGGTAAAAACAGTTATTGGTAAATGACAATTTATGCCCCCCACCCCTACCTAAGCACCACCACCACCACCACCCCCCTTTGCTCACTGCTGATATACCCCATATTCATACTCTATATTATGCACTATAGAGGGAGAAAAATATATGAATCCTTTCCAATCTTTGTTGACAAAGTGGATATCCTCTGCTGTGTGTTTGCTCTTCAACCACTTAGCTTTTTCTGAATGCTGTTTTTGTGCCAATCAACATCACAGTCACCTGCAAAGATCACCTGTTTGAAGTAACATCAATGTTGTTGCTTCACCAGTAGCGCTGCTTTCCACTTGTACCAAGTTGTTTTTGGAATGTGTTGCAGGACTGAAATGTGAAATTTGACATTTATTGACAAATGAAATGAAGTTGATTACTTTATCTGATTTGGGGTTGTATACTCAGGCTGACTGCCCAGGCAGAATACTGGCTGCCCAAGTACTTTTGCCAACCTATCCATTCAAATACTTACTTACTCGTCATGTCAATTTTTTTTTTTTTTCTGTCTGAAATAATACAATCTCATTATACTGTGTTGGGAAGCTTATTCAAAAATCAAGGCAATAGTTGACCAACATTTGACTGCTACTTTATACATGTATGAGCTCCGTATATAGATAAACATCACTGTAGCTCTATAGCAACAAACGTTCTTGAGATTCCCATGTATTATTCATCATCATCTCATGCATAAATATTGGCTTTATTGAGTGTCCCAATATGGTCTGATTACAAAAAAAAAAAAAAACACACACACAAGATAGTGCAGGACTTTATTATTATTCCTTCTGTTATCTACTTTATGAGACCACCTTCACATTCAGCAATAAGAACAATAATGGTAACAGCATTGTCTACTGGTGTGGAAAAAAGATTGATGTTTTTCTATGCTTCATGAGGTTAACAGACTTCTACTGTAGATTAATTAAGCAGCTTCTGAAAATAAAGAATTCACTGGCCTTAGATTCTTAACCATGGATGGCTTCTCACCAAAATTAAAAAATAACAGACTTCTCTGCTCGACACAATTCCCTTGTTGAATGTAACTCACTCAACAGGACTATGTTGAGTGAGAGTGTGGTTCCAAAAATACTCTGTAGCATGTGTTGAGAGATTTGTTTGTGTGTTTTGTGTTTGCCTGAAAGAGCTGATGATAATATATAAAAGCTTGGCCTACATAATATATATGTATATGTGTGTATATATATATTTTATATGTATATATGTATATGCGTGTGTGTGTGTGTGTGTAGTTCTGAAGCAACAGGCAAATCTATCCATCTCTTTGCATTGTGCTTGCAAGATGGGCTGATACGACATGCATAATTCATCTACGTGTCCTCTCTGTCATTGCAAAGCTGAGCTCAGAGCAGAGGGGTGCAAAGCAGAACTACAATCAATCAAACAGGGTCTGACATTCAGCACAATGGGATATGTTGATTGGACAATTCCACACACACTGAGATTTGGACCTAAGTCTTTTTTGTATTCTATCCAAACCACCTGACTGCTCTCCAGAGTGATGGCATGGATTCAGCCAAAATACTATTGCAATGAGAGGCTCTCTAAGAGACTATGGAGAAGACTACTGCATATTTGGACACCATATTAGGTTGCCAGATCGATCCCAAGCCCAGTCATGTCCCTGAGCAGCCCACTGAACCCCAGATTACCTCCACTCCCCCAAACAGTGTTTCATACTTATTAATAAAGAGGTCTATGCCTTTTCTTTGCTTTTTTTCCCTTTTTATTAGTGGCCTGATTATAAGAGTGTACATCTAACACTTTTCAGATCCTTATGACCAACACAAATTTGTGAAAGAAGAAAATTAAATCAAAGCAGATTTGTGATTTTTTTGATTCTCTTTGAAAACTTTTCAAAAATCAGAAAGAAAGTTTTTCTTTTCTTAAAGCATCTCATAATTATACTTATTACCATACACAACATTTATATTTATGAGTCTTATGGGACCAACGGCTAATCACCTCCAAGTGGAGACACAGTTGGATTTGCAAAGGAAGGCGGATCTACAGGAGCAGGCCCGGCGGCCAATGACAGGCAAGTGCTGACACAGGTGGATCTGCATGAAGGCCCAGCAGGGGTACATCCAGGCCAGGAACTAGCGGATTGTGATTGGTGAACACTTGAACGGGCACAGGGCTGGATCCAACATACACGTCAAAGTGATGTAGCTAAGAGCAAAGACAGAGTTTCTTTCTCGATCATAGAGTAATTGCGTTGGTGCCGATGAAACTTAGGGGAATAATAGCAAACAGGATGATCAGTCCCATCGTTGCTACTCTGTAGTAGAACGGCGCCTGCTCCTAAAGCACTGGGGTCAACAAGTGGCAATAATAGCGATCTTTGCCCCCACTGGACGCACCTTGCCCTGATCTACCCGTCTACCCAAATATGTCATGGTCGCTTTTCTGAACTCATATTTCGCCAAAGTCAAGGTAAGCGATGCGTTCATAAGGTGAGCAAACACCACACAAAGGACAAACATGTCTTCGTTCCAAGTCATGGAGTACACAACCAAATCATCAAGATAAGGATTGCAATTTGGCAGATCTGAGAACAACGTATTCACTAAGCCCTGGAAAGTGGTGGGAGCATTACACATTCCAAAAGCCATCATGATGTATTGTAAGAACCTGTCAAAAGCCGATATTTCAGATGCCTGGTCAGTGAGCAGGACCTGCAGGTATCCCTTTAACAGGTCCAGCTTACTGAGAAAGCTGGCAGCACCAATGGTATCAATGCAGTCCTGAACCCACAGTAAAGGATATGCGTTGATAACAGTCACAGCATTGACCTTCCAGTAATCAGTTATAAACCTTGGGGATCCATCAGGTTTAGACTAAGCAAGACAAAGCGAACTCCAGAGATTGGAGTTATGTTTAGAGAAGCCATGTCGTAGCATTTAATTTCAGTTTCACTGGCCATTTGTGCTCTTTTCGTAGGGTTTACATGATACGGATGCTGTTTAATAGGCCTTGTATTACTAACATCAATATCATGTTCGATGATATTAGTACACTTAGGAATGTCCCTAACAGCATGGGACGTTCATGCACCAAAGACATGATATCACGGGTTTGGCTTTCTGTTAGATCTGGCAAGGTGGTCAACAGAGACTGTAACATCTCCGAATTTGATAGTCAGGGAGGTAAGCTTAACACAAACTGAGCTGATAAACCTTCATCAGGCAAATCAGTATGGGGGTTTATCACAATGAAAGCAGAACTACTAGTGGCAGTCGGCAAACCAACAGCAGACACATCAGGAACAAGAAATGGATCATGTGATATGTAACTTTTTAACATGTTTACATAACACATGTGGGTTTTAAGTTTCCTTTCGGGAGTGGTAATCTCATAATCAGTATCACTTAAAACATCCCTAATTATATAGGGACCAGAGAATCGAGCATCTAATGCAGATCTGGCTATGAGCAGCAAAGCCAGAACCTGATCACCAACATGAAAGATGTGAAACAGCAGACTTATCATGATGACGTTTCATCATTTTCTGGGATGTCTATAAGGTTTTAGCAGCAAAAGTACGGGAGTGATGTAAACATTCACAAAAAGTAGATACAAAGTCCAGCACATTTCTCTCTGAAGGTGCAGGGGACTCTAGTAGTTTCTCTTTTAGGACATGGAGGGATCCACGAAGCGTATGTCCAAAAATATGTTCTGCAGGACCGAAACCCAAGGAGTGCTAAGGAGTTTTGCAAGCCGCAAATAACACAAATGGAACACCTTTGTCCCAGTCCTTTTCTTTTAATGTGTTTGGGCACAAGTAAGCACACACGCAGGAGTTAATTTGTTTTCAATATTAGATTTTACTGGTGTGTCAAGAACCTCAAGGGCAGGAATTACTCTTCCACCAGCGACGTCATTATCTGAAAGAAGAGAAAAACCATTAACTGGTAAATCTGCACACGCAGCCATTGAAAAAAGTCCTAGTAACCATAAAATGGTTTGTATTTTACCACACTATCCCAATATTTACTTGCTTATGTCATTCTCACCCTGCTGAGAAAAAAATAATTGACCTTTTTCCTGGAGAAAATCGTTTCTTGCTACTGCCCATCCCTGGTCTCTAATAACAGTTTAGTCCATAAAAGTTTCTGCCATGTGGAGTATTAAACAAAAAAAACTGCTCATTTGATTTGTTTCTTGGATAATTCCATCGTCTTGAGTTCTCAGTGTCAGTTAGTAGCTCTGTCCATGAGTCACTGGTCCAAAATCAAGCATTCCATTTCACTCCACTGAAACATTGTGTGAAACAATTACGATTCACAAAAAGACTGTAGCTCAAAGGAAATGTAACTGTCACCACAGGTCTCACAAGACATTCTCGCAAAGACTGGGGTAACATTTATGTCTCTTGAACAAAAGTATCAACAAAACAGTCAGTTAAAAGTGTAAATTTCAGATTTTCTATGGAAATCCTGCTCTGATTTTGTATTGTAAAGAACAGACCAGAAGAGCATGTTTTCATCAGCTGGAGGCTTCTACCAAGAAAAGTATGAATATCTCACCCAGCAGAATCTTCTTGTTTAAGAGAGGACATATTTTTTGCCATTTCAATATATAATTGTGTTGAGTGTAAACTCTTTCCTGGTGAGCAATTTAAAAGAAAAAGTTTTTCCTTTTAATTTTCAGGCTGCTCCATTCTGGCAGTTGATAGTTACACTTTGGCATAGGAACATTCTGCCATTCATTTCTACCGGATTTATTTATTTATTTTCGATAAAGTAGATTATTTGATTTTCTATTAAATGGTACAGTGCTCACCCAAATAATTTCATTCTGTGCATCAAAGCGGTTTCTCACCAATAATACAAAAGTAGCCAGGTACACCTTAGCTGACTATTTCTCACGATCCTGGGTAGCACGTTGTCTCTACAGGTTATAAATAGCACTCATTAAAGAATTACTATTGATTCATTATTGAGAACATTATTATGATTTGCCCTGGAAGAATCAGGACACTAATCAGAAAACACAACACTAGAAAAAGGGAAATTCTTTTGTCACAGCAGCATTAAAATATGATGAGGTATTGGCTTAGCAAGGTAAAACAAAAGCTATTTATATCCAACCTGTTAGTCAGACTCATTAATTACCTAACAAGTTTGTAAAACAACACTACTAATTTATAAGTGGTTCTTTTTCTCTCTTTTTCTCTTATTTGCACAAGGAGGATTCACCATAACGCCGTATTAACACAAAAGCAGCCTAAGTGTTTATTGTGTCACAGCAGCATGAAGGCAGCCATGTAGTAGTGTAAAACACAAGGATATCGATAATACAGTAAAGTAATCCAGTTCTTTGGAGGAAGCGATGGTAAACAGTTTTACTTTACATCTATTTTCAGACATTTTTTTCAGTCTTGTGAGAGGCTTAAAAATAACTATTTGTTTTGCTGTATATACATTACCCCTGTGCTAATATTAATTACCACTTTGCTGCAAGCACATGCTTTCCTCTAATGACAAAATGGCTTCAATTCGTCTTTTTGTTCCCTAACAAAGGTTTACACTCCTTACTATCTAATAATAGACCTTGCATTGTTTTAAAGACAGCGAAAGCTTTATGTCAAGAATTGACATTTTCAAATATTGACAACAGTGTAGCTTTTATGCATAAGTTAAGAAAAACAATGTTATTAGAATTTGTCTTAATGTGGTTAATAAAAGAAGAAAAAACATATGCCCACATGTAATTATGATTATGATTTGCAAACAACGGTGCTGTAATGCGGATTGCTTCTCTCAACTCTCATCCATTCCCTATTTATCAGAAAAGTCAATTTCATGGCTAATAGCTTCATTACTCTGGTCATGCTTTAAGGGGTTCTCAGATAAAACTCACTCAGCACTTGAAAACTAAGCTTCCAGAGAGCAGTTCTTCATAAGCTTCTCTTTCTTTCAGCTTCTCTTTCTCATTACAGTATTAAAGGGAGGCTCAACTTTGGCCTTTTTTTTACTCATACAACTTCTGGATTTTAGACTATTGTGACTGTTGTGTGTGGAGAAGATCCCACTCGTGAGAAAAAGCACAGATTTGACTCAGCTGCTCTATTCATTACAGACAATTTATGCGATGTTCTGAAGAGAGAGTTTCTGCAAAGGTCCAGCTAGACAAGACAGGTCTGTGCTGCATACTAATGACATTCGACAGTTTTTTCTACCCCCTACACATCCTTGTCATCCTGCATTCCAGCCATGTTCTTATGCTGTCATGCTGCGGTGGAAATGAAGCGCTTTATGATGCGCTGTAGTGTTGTATGCTTTACCACAGCATGTGTGAAGCTCTGACTTGTGTTTGAAATGATGCAGACAAGCCGAGGTCCGACCCGCAACATGCCCCCCCCCATGTCCCCGAATATCCTGATTCGACTGAAGCTGACGATGTTACAAGGATGGAGACATTGAAAGGACTTTAACCAGTTTAATTCCACATGCATGTCATTTCTTTACAAAAATCTGAATTTCACTCTTTGTTCATTTTCCTAAAATGTCTGATGAAATGTCTGTTTAAACTGCATATTTAAAGATCAAAAACAACAAAAGACTGGCACTCTTCATCTCCTCTACTATAATCTTTACACTTTTATCAAATATTCACCACGCTGGTCTTATCCTTATGCACCACAAGGACTATATAATCCACTCTGTCCATAATCTGATTTCTTTCTTCTCTCTCTTTTTAGTCTTAGCTTATTCTTCCTGCTCTCTTCTTGCCTTCACCTTTTCAAACTTCAAGGGCACGGTGAAAGCTTTGACAGTGCACACTTGGCCATCCAGGTACAACTTGACACACGTTATAATGGAGTTTGAAATGCTGCGGTCAGGATGAACAAATGAGCAGTGGTTCACGCGTTTTTACGGGCTATTTGTCTGGGCAGGATAGGTGCTCCTGTCCAGTTGGATATAACAGACCAGCCTCACTGGTGTGTATTGATTTATAACCTAAGAGGAAGATGGTTCTTTAGAGGAGTGATGGAGTTATTAGCTGTAGCTGCCAGTAAAAGGGAATTAAGTATTTAATCGTCTGAACTGTCCCAAAGCTTTCAGAGGATGTGAGGTGACAGGGTTTAAATCAATACGTTGCACATTTATCTATATTTGACAAATGGAAAAGCTGAAACACTTGGCTAGTGTTTCACTGAAAGCAAATTAAACCTGAAGTCAAGGGAAAAAAAAACGAAACTAAACAAAGAAAAACAAACATACCTAAACTTGAAGTAGATTTTCCTCATAGGTAAACATGAATGGGGAATAAATAAAGCTCAAAGAGATTGTGCTTCTCTCAAAACAGCAATCAGCTCTATAAATAGCTCCGACAGACGGTCTTGGCTAATTATTTATGAATTATAATGGACCGACTTGCTTAGAAATATGTCACAGTTCAAAATAGCATCATCCATCTCTCCTTCCATTTCAATTTTCATTGCCCAAGGGGAAGCGTTGGGAGAGGGGTGAGCGGAAGAAAAGTGGTGGGGAGGTATTTGAAGTAAAAAAAAAAAAAAAAAGTAAAAGAAAATGTGGTATGTGGATACTGCCTGAACAGGCCACAATGACACACACATTCACATCAACACTGAGAGAAAGTACAGAAACAGGAAGAAATCACTTTCAGGGTGGAAAACATTTTTGGATCAAATACAGCCTGTTTGTTTTTCCTTATACTTTTCAGCTGTTAAAGTACTATAATTCATATCAAGTGTTTTGAAACAGAAAGATCTCAACATGTGACAGAACTAAAAACATGTTGGGTCTAATTCATGAAAAGTGAGCTGAATACTATCCCGATATCTACTTCCTAATGACATTTTCACCCCGCTGAGGAAAAAAAAAGTTTTTCTGGTGTCCTGTTTGACTCTCAAACAAGTATTTCCTCTGGAGAATACTTTCGAATTGCTGGTGCTGCCCATCCCTGGTCTCTAATAACAGATTAGTCCATAGCCATGTAGAGAATTAATCAAAAAAAGCTGCTCATCTGATTTGTTTCTTGGACAATTCCATCGTCTTGAGTTCTGAGTGTCAGTTAGTAGCTCTGTCCACGATCACTGGTCTCCATGGAGACCAAAATCAAGCATTCCATTTCACACAGACTGAAAACCACTGGAAACATCGTGTGAAACAATTACAATTCACAAAAAGACTGTAGCTCAAAGGAAATGTAACTGTCACCACAGGACTCACAAGACATTCTCGCAAAGACTGAAGTAGCCTATCAACAACAGCGAGTTGAAAGTGTCAATTTTAGATATTCTATAGAAATCCTGCTCTGATTTTGTATTTTGCCATTTTGATATATAATTGAGTCCTATGGGCATAAACTCTTTTTTGCTCTTGAATGGTTCAAAATAAAAAGTTTTTCCTTTTAGTTTTTCACTAATTATTAAAAAAAATCTGAATAAAAAAGACATTTACATTAAAATCACTCTTCAACACTGTACAAACAGTAACTGAGAGTAACAACAACATTAATAAGCCCACCATCACTGACTGACTGTGGCTGACTGAGCATGATGGGAATGCACCTTTGGGTTTTGAGTCAACAATCAAAGTTAGGTTGAGGAGCTGAGGGTGTCTCAGCGAAAACTCTTTCTTTCTTTGGGGAGGGGCGGATAATTTGATCTGATGGGTTAATCATGTACTTAATAATGCTTAAAAGGGACCTGCATGTCTGCCCAGCAGTTGCTCTCCAATAAACCTGTGGGAAGTTGTAAACTTGTTACCATTAAAAAGCATGTGATAAATGGCAAAATTGTGATGTGCAGGAAGCTGTTGAGCTTAGTTTGTGTGTTGGATGTGTGCATTCTCCCTTCATTATACCCTGGCTGTAAAAATTGGTACTCTTCTGAAGGATGGATGTAATGACCAGAGCCACTGAAGCTCTTCACAATTTTGGGAACTGAACAAGTCTGACCCATCATCAAACATTACTAGATTACAGTATTAATTTTAGTATAAATATAGATCGGAGCACACTGGAAAAGCTGCCATCCTTCTGGAGTGACTTCATCTGCGTCCATGAAGCTATGTAGATATATATTACCGCCCCACTGAAATTTTAACTGACTCATTTTCATTCTTCAGTATATTCACTGTTTTTTTTTTCAGTATAGCAGAGATCTTTTTTATTCTTATTCTTTTATTCTGTATTCAGAAAGCAGGTAGCTCATGTAACAGAACATGTTAAATACCTCAGGCAGATCGGGTTTAACCTAAGTCTGCGCTGCACACAGGCGTAGACTTTAATAGTAGGGACAAAAGATGCTGCGAGCTGCTAGATGATGCTTCAGTCCTTTGTGCTGCTTTTACACCTCCTACACAATATTATAACTGTGGTTTGCGAATGACAACGGGAATCATATGCATTCGTTTTTCTCTTGTTTACTTTTACTTAATCTTTGTCTATCCTGTATGGAATAAGCTTAAAACAAGCACTGCCCCTTGTGAACATGTTCATAGCATTGTCATGACAACAAGTTTCCAACAGTTTAAAAATGCAATGCATAAAATTGTGGCAGTCATTAACAAAAACTTAAAATGAAACTTTTTTTTTTTCTCAAGGGATTCTCTAATGCTCATAACATAAAATACAAAACACACACAAAAATCAATTCCCATGGAATACAGGAATGCAGCTTGCATTATGATGTCTCAGAACAAAGTGAAATTCTGTTTGGGCAAGATGATCAAATTCCATTTGGAATAACTATATGAGCATGAGTTAACATGGCATTATTTATATCATAAGCCATTACTCAGGCGACTCTTTGGGCGTTAGTTCAGGCACGCATCTCGGGCAAGCGATTTAGGCTCACACTCGCTATTTTTTATTCCAATTACTTCAACTTGTTCATAGTTAAGGAGCAAGAGGTGCATGACTCTCACATTCTTTCTAACGTATCGCCCTCCTCTCCACCTTCCAGTTCGATTCTAATATCTCCAATGGGGAGTAATTAGATTGGAGCCCATTCAATTCATCCATCCATCCATTTTCTATACCCGCTATTTCCTGTGCAGGGTCACGGGGGTCTGCTGGAGCCTATCCCAGCTCA
>JBAMYA010044266.1:0-12613 GCA_037176975.1 Arrhamphus sclerolepis
CGAAACAAACAACAACAACAATTTGTATATATATATATATATATATATATATATGTACATATGTATACAGTTCAATTCAGTGTTTTCAACTGTGTAAAAAAGAAAGTTGAGAACGGTGATAGTTTTGTGTTTTGTGTTGTCATGGAGTAACAATCCTTTTTCCATCCACACTGGCAGCAGTTTCACATCGTTCAGGCTCCAGCAGAGCAGGAAGAGTTTTGTCTTCTTTTGTGAATCATTCTTTAAAACGTCAGCTGAACATTTCATTCCTCGTTGTGTGTTTGTTGTGTGTTACTGTGACTTGCAGATGAGGAGAAAGATGTGTGACCCCAGACAGCTGGTCTTCTTTCTGCCCCTCCTACAGCTCCGCCTCCTTTCACCCCACCACCTCTTTATTTCCCTTATTCCACCTCAGATGTTGTCCCTCTGCAGTGTTGAGCACTTGCTGGATGCAGAGTTGGGATATTTGAATGCTAGTTGACGCCTGTGAGGTGACTACAGTCTTGGACCACTGATTTCTGGACACTTTTAAGACCAAGACAATCTGGACAGACTGTGTTTAGACTTTCATGAGAAGGTAAGTTAGTTCATGTTTTGATTTCAGCTGTGATGTTAGTTTTCTGTATTCTGATAACGGCATGGTCACTCGTCTGATCTCCCTTTTTCTCTCCAGATGATGTTGATTATCTCCGTTCTCCAGCTGTCGTTGCTTCTCTTCTGTCCTCCTGTGTCCTCCTCTCCTCTGGCCAAGGTAAAACCTGACAAAACTCATATAAAAAAATAAAAAAATAAAAAAAAATTATAAATTCAGCCTTAATTTAATGGCATCCACATACATTTCCGGTTGCCTGCATCATAATACTTACCCCCCTTCTTCACTTCATTTTCAAAGATAACATCAAGGTTATTCTATTTCTTGGTTCGCCCCAACCACATGTAGCTGGGAGAAATCTAAAATGCAAGAAAAACCAAAGCTCCGGTCTGAGGAGGTGAAAAGCAAGACAGTTTCCCCGCTGACGTTGTGATTTACTTGACCAGATTAGATTAATGCTAACGAGCACTCAACAGCTGCTTCTGTGCAAGTTGCCATTCAAATTCTGGTCTAAAGCTCAAAAGCTGATTTGCAGCTCTTTTCTCCTCTTACATTTGCAGAATTCAGTTTTAAAGCAGAAAATTAGGAATTTCTAAAAGAAAATGGCGAGAAGACGAAACCTTGAGAAAGCTGAAACAGACTTTGACTTTTTCTTTAAGATTTTCACCTTTGCTGCTGAAGCTCTGAAATCTGTCACAGTAAAAGAAGATGTTTGGCCGTAACTGCAGGAATCTTAAACAGCGGTCATGTGATTTAGGAAGGTACCAACGGTGCCCACATGGAAAGATGAATTATGAATCAGTTTTTATTATCTCTGACAACAGGCACTTATCTGAAAATGTTTCTGAAAGAACATGGAAATGGTTCTAACAGGGTCAGCAGGTCCTCAGGTATGTGTGTGAACAGAGCTGCCAGCAGTTCAGCTCTAATTTCAGCTGCACAACTATAATTCTGCTTTAAGCAGAGTTTCCTCTGCACCTGTTTTATTGCCTTTGAATACAAATCTAAAAGAGAGAAAATGTGTTTCCTTCATTGCTGGTGAACATGGTCACAGCTGAACTCTTTGGTGCCAGTTCTTTCTTTTGGTTTTGTTTTTGAGTCTTTGCTACAGGAACTGCAGTCAGTTAGTTCAAGAGGTTGTAGCTGCTGCCTGCAGAGAAAGTGGAGCTCCACTCTGGAGTGGTTAAAGATGGTTGGGGGGTTGGGGTAACAAACCAGGACAGGGTGACCAGTACCGTGGAGGTCAAGTGTTTTCAGTATAGAAAAGTGTGTTTATCATCCCTTTTTGTACATAATAAGTGTTCATGACTCTGCTTGTAATCATTTCCTTACAAATGAGCGCACAGCTTGCTGAGCATCCTGCAGGGCGAGTTGTAGTCAGATAACCTTGGTTTGTTCATAAATAAATGAATTTGTGTGTATTAGTTAAAATGATGAACCAGCAGCTGTGTGAGCCGACCCTTGGGACCGCCCCAAGGTGCAGCGAGGTGGTGAAACGGCTTCCCTGTAAAACCTATCAAAACTATGGAACTGAACTATAAGTGGAACTGAATTTCCCAGAAGTCTTTGTTAAGCTCCGTTTTCAAGCTTTCCTGACATGAGCAGGCGTCTGTGGTGTTATTGTACACTGATTAGTTAAAACATCATAAATGTACAGACGATGGTAGTAACCTCTGCTGTCGCAGAGCCGTGCACCTCTCCAGAAATGTAACTACGCATCGAGTTGAGGCGGATCGCAACAAACGTGATTATCTGTTTGATAGCGTTGTACTTCCCGTTACTACTTCTTCATTTTATTAAAAACTGGATTGAAAGATAGCTCTGGTCAAGATCAGATCTGAGCCATCTTTTATGGACTGATTTTAACACACTACCTTCAGGGCGCAGATACTGTCTACCTAAAGCACAATCAAAAAGTTCACAACAGTGAAACACAGGACATATTCCTGCCTCATAACCACAGCGATAACCTACGGTGAATCTTTGAAAAGATATAAATACTGCATTAACTGAATTTCCCTTCTGGGAAGTAATTTTTGAAATTACATGGATTGAATATTGGGCTGTAAGTGATGGAGAAACTCAGAATTCACTTTTGTCCAGCAGCCACCAACCAGCCAGTCAGTGGGACTAGCTGTTCCATCACTTCGGCATTCCTGTGGAAAAAGCCTGTGAATGTAATTTTGTCCTCCATTCTCAGTGCATAAAAGCTGCATATATTTTTACTTTGGAAAGTTGTTAATTTAGACTAGACAGAGCATTTCTTGTTTACAAAATCCATGTTTTTTAGATAAATTAACAAGTGGTAAACATTGCACCAAAGAAATTCAACGAGATAGAGAAAAGCACCATAAATACCAAGTGAATGGTCGAGTCTGTGAAGGTCTGTGGAAAAGAGGAAAAAGAAGGTCCATGAACTGGAAAACAGAGACTTTGGAGGGAAAGATGAAAGAAGAAAAGGAAAAAGAAGGAGAATGTTGGTGTAATAAGAAACACAGTGAAGAGGAGAAAGACAAAACTGCTAATTACACATGCATGTCTGTGTGTGTGTGTGAGTGTGTGTGTGTGTGTCTGCCACATTCAGCTGGTCGCTAACAGCAGGTCTGCAGTGCAGCAGGTGTCAGCTGGAGAGCCGGCGGCGACAGATGTGTCTATTGTGTGGCTCTGTGTGTGTGTGTGTGTGTGTGTGTGTGTGTGTGTGTGTGTGTGTGTGTGTGTGTGTGTGTGTGTGTGTGTGTGTGTGTCCATTGCTTAAACTGAGTGGTTCCTTTCGTCCTGAAAGATTCAGTATCATTGCGGAAGACACACTGGTCTCAGAAAAGAGGGAAGCTTATTACCTCATAAAATCTTATTGTCATATATTTAAGCATCACTGTTTGTTAGTAACACACAAATAACTTGGAAAGATGTGATAAATGAATATTAATTAGAGCAACTACAAAGAAAGAGGAAACGCAAACCTGTGTGCAAAATCCATGGTCACACAGAAATAAAACACCTTTGAAATAATTAGATCACATTTGGGTGATAGTGACAAAAAAAAAAATGTCTGAGATACAAGTTTCCATGTTATGAAATATGAAATAAACTAAAAAGTCAACGTATCTGGCACAACATGTAGTGGTTATAATTGTGCAAACTGTGATATATACAGATTTATAAATGAGCAGTCTATATGATAAATAAATATTAGCAGACTAAACTGTCAAATGTCCAAGTTATGAACATATACAGGTTGTATTACATATAAATAGCAGGCTACTAAATTTACGCAATAAGAAATGTTGAGGTTATGCTACATAAACAATTATTAGTAGTGTCGTCTCACAGAAAAACCCTCGGGTACTGACACGCTGATGAATTGAAGGTTTGTGTGTGGCGTTTGCATGAGTGGGTCCATGTGTCTGAGTGGGTTTGTGTTCACTGTGTTCAGTCTCGACCTACAATCTGTAGGCATGGATATGAGTCTAATTGGATATCTGTTGCCAAGCTCTTTTCTAAACTGCGTTTAGGTGTGAATGTTTGTGCCGATAGTTGTTTGTCTCACAGCAAAAGCCGAGTCATCTGTCCAGGGAGTACCACGCTTCGTAGCTGCGGGAGGTTGGCATGGTGGGGGTGTGGGATGATCTTAAGGGCCCCTGGCACTGATAGGGGCTTCCAGGGATCATTATTATTTGACGTAGTAGTTTATTAGAAATTGGAATTGTATCAACCAACATTTGTCTGTTCTTAGCAAAAATTTAGAAAGATTCTCTTAACATCCCATCCCCTTGTAACATGCACTGTAAGGTTAAGTCTTACCCATCCAACACCATGACCTGGAGAAAGCGACAGGAGGTAGTAAATAACAGTAAAATTTGCAGTGTCACTTTAGAAAATGAATATAAAATCATTAGTGCGTGAGTGATTTTTAGCCAGCTGTCACTATTTAACAGAACAGAGTCGTAACTTTTTCACAAATTAGGTCTGCTTCATATGCAGATGAGATCTCACCTTCCTCTCCTCATCCTCCTCATCCTCCTCATCTAACCTGAGAAAAAAAAGAAAAACATGACATAGGCTCATTGACACTGATGTTGAATATTTCCAACTCTTTGCGGTCTATCTGCACAACTAGTTATCCAGTTAACAAGCAAAATAAATAATTTATTAATTTGCCTTTGGTGAATAATAAAATATCATTCATAAAATATTACTGAATTGAGCATAACTTTAAGATAACAATCAATTTTAGCTGAATCTGGGGCTTGTCATCATATTCTCTAACAGGGGCCAATACTTCTGGCCCTTTAATGAACAGATAAATAGTAAATAATTCTCCAAAAGTTGACTATCTGTTCAGGCTGTTAATACTGTAGATAATAAGCTGACTGGTGACCATTTTATGATTGTGTTTGTGGGATTTTCTTTAAAACCCAATATACGCACTCAAAAGTAGAGCTGAAATAAAATGTAGAAAACACAAACTCCAACCCTGCTCACAGCATAGCTGTGAACACGGCTTGTGTGTCATGCTCTCTTCTTGATTCACTTCCTGTTTCACTCATGATTATCTGGAGGCGATCAAGTGACAGCCTCATTTCAGGACTTTTACAGTTCAGCTTTGGTGACATACAGCCAATTGACCTGTGGAAGTCACTGCGCATCAAGATCATAAACCCAAAAAAGACACGACTCACATGGTCCGGATGTAGCCTTGTCATACACCCACTCCCGCTTCCTCTGTCCTTGGGCAGAAATGGTCTAAAAGTAGAAAATGGTTGAACTTCAGAGGAGGAGTGGATGAAAGAGCAAAAAAATTGGGACGGAAATTACAAGAGGAGGAAGAATATTGTGAAGATAAAGTGTTAACATCTATGTCGCTAGCGCTTCATCCCCAAACCCATTGCTTATGTTTAAGTCATCATGCAGCCTGGTGTCCACCACTTTATTATCTGAAACACACTTGCACACAGAGAGAGAGATGTAACACCTTGCTCTAATGACTTTTACAACAAGCAGCGGGTTTCATTGTGTCGGGATGTGCCTGTGTGGCAGTCGATCAATAAATCTGCCAGATAAATGATCCTGAGTGGCGGAGGGAGCGAAAGGCCACAGCACAGATTAATCAGCAGCCACCACCACAGCTCCATCAGCAGCTCTGATGTTTTACAACATCGTCCATTTAGCACCATCATCATGACATTTTCTTACATGCTAGAAGTGAAGCTGCTGCTGTCGCTTTTATATCAACACATCAGCGGGACCTCAGATTTTTTTTCTCCCTTTCAAGACAAATGATTAGCTTTCTTTACATCACATTATCATGTTTGAAGTGTATATCGGACAAGATAGTGATATTTGGTTTTAAAGTCAGGAGGGGGTAAATTGTTGGACTGTTTTCAATATTCAGTAAATATAAAGCTTTTCTAGATACTAAACCTGTTTTGGTTATCAGAGAAACATGGCTACATGATAAACCTTTCACGGGTAAAACTTTAACTTATCAAGCTCATCAATGATATGTTCAAAACAGCCTCATAATATACAGTAATTGGTCCACAGCCTGAAATGGGTTGGTAAATTGTTTTATACAAGTTTTCTCCAGACATTGCTTTACATGAGTGTTTTGTTCCCTTGTGGAAAATGGTTGGATGTTGGATGCTGAAGGGACGTTGCTGCTGTTTGTGCTGGTGAAGTGTGATTAAATTCTAGGTAGCTCCACTCCCAGTGTCATTTTAGTTTTTGTGTGCTGACTTTTCTGTTTATTTAAATTGCTATTAGGATCACTATTGTTATTACTACACTATAGAAGTTACTATTTACCTTCATTCTGACTCATGTACTTTCATTTTCTGTGGCAGGTTAGGGTCTGTTGAAGTTAAGGAAAGTGGCAGGTTCGAGATTTGCTCATCTATTCACTCGTTTGTTGTTTGGTCAGTTCTGTTGGGTAAAAGCAGCTGCAGCAAAAACACCAAACAAAGAGCCAAATATAAACCAAAATTCTCTTAATATGTAATACTTAGTGATATTTTATAGTTTCTTAGATAAATTGTGACAGCGAAGTGTAGTTTGTTTTTTTTTCTTTCTTTCTTCGAGGTCATCTCAAGGCACTTTAAACATTCTAAGTTTACAAAGTTAAATGTAATATAGTTACAGACAAATTATATTCTCATCCAGTCACTGTAACTCCTGAATAATCAAAATCATTCTTCTTCATGACCCTATTCATTCCAACTGAATTCAAAATTCTAATTTTGTGTGATCCCGATTCATAAAAAAAGTAGTCCAGCTAAAAAAAAAAACTCCATTTATTGCATCAAATCGTCACTTCAGTTCAGGCAACTAAGACAAAGTTAAAAGGGAAAAAACAATTAAGTAAGAAAGGAAGTTGGGTAATATGCTACATAAATACAGCACACAACAACACTGCTAAAGGTCACACCAATACAGTTGTCTAACATGAATATTCTGAACATGGGAGTCCATTCCATCGGAAAAAATTCGCATTTTCTTTCAATGACTTTCAAGCCTCGTGAGTCCATTCACATGCAGATACAGTCACGAGACACTAATGACGGTTAATTTTATTAATTCAGTGAGCCAGCATGACCAATACTACACACAGTGCAGCTGTCCTTAATGTCATTAAGTACACTTGAACCCTTAATATCACCTGTACGTATGCCAAATGTATAAAACAGAAGGAAAAGGCTGTCATTGCAGAGCCACATTCACTGAAGAGCTTAGGGAAGAAACACACCAAAGATACTGTATTTACAGACCTGCATGATGCATTGTGTGATAATTACACACACAATCACAGGGTTTTTCCATGCCACAGGACATCCCACTGAACAGAAGCCATTTTCATGCTCAAGCTGGATAAGAGATGACTGATGCGTAGATGCGTCATCACAACAGAACCAAAACACATGCAGCAACTCTGCTATAAGAGGCTGAGATGAGTGACAAGTGGGTCATCCTGCAAATGTCAGAGGTAACCATCGAATGCCATGATGCTATTTGCAGATTCATAGTTATTTTAAATAAGGGATGGTTAAAACTTAAGCAAGCACAGCAGATATCCCTGGAGGAACTTTTCCACAGTGTACAACCAGGGTGTTTGTAGGGAACACAATCAGAGAGCAAAATGATGAGCAGAGCTCCTGCAGGTTCAACAAGTTGTATTTAAGTTAGATGGATTTTAACTTTGAAATATTGGTCATACAAGACAAAACAAGAAAAATGAAAACCCACTAGAGAATTTTTTTAAGGATTCTTGCCCCAAACTTAAAGCAAAATTTTGCATGAAGAGAAAAAGAAGCACCAACTGAACCGTTTTTTTTTCAGCAAACATGGACATTAAGCACCAGTTTTTCTATTTCATTTACTGAAATAAAAATATCAATAGCTAAACCAAATTTGACATTGGATGAATGTACAGGGTAGGCATTAGATGTGTAATATTGTGGGACTTTGAACTGCTGTTGTAATTGAATACATTTCTGTTATTTCTCTTCCAGGAGTCTGACCTGTTCAGCCAGTTTGAACTGGAAAGCTGGGCTCTCATCTTAGCAGCCTTATCAGAGTATCACAGGAATAAGAAGCAGCTGATTAGTCAGATCAGCACTGTGCTAAGTTATTTGAAGTCTCTCCCCATGATTTACTCCACCTTGCGATACTTCAACTATGTCAAAAGCAGGACTACTCCTTATGTTTCTGCTAAAACCGACTCAAGCGAGGCAGGCAACAAAGACTTGAACAGCATCACTTTTGAAGAAACAAAAAAAACTTTCTTTTGCAAATTTTGAATGAACTCAGTCCTGATATGGGTCAACCTTGGAAAACAAGAAAACAACATGGTCACATTGTAACATGGGTGGAAAATGGCCATAATAGTTGGACAAATGTTTATTTATTAATTGAATATATTTACAGAGATCGGAAGTCTCTAGATTTCTAAAAAAATTTTAGATATACTCTTTTTTTTAAAATCACAAATTAAATTCACTAAAGATTAAGTGTCAGAAAGGATCTGGAGAGGAAGCAATGCTGCCCTCCAGTGGAATAAATCTCTGCATCAGGAATCTTCTTCCAGACGTCAGTTCCATCATCCGCCACCATGCTGCCTCTGACTAACTTGTACAGTATTTTTTTTCCCTTTTGAAAGATAAATGCTGATAATTTCCAGTAAGAGGCCAAACAGCTTTTGGAAAAACTGAGCTCTATCATAAGTGTGTTGAAAAATCCACAAAACACAGGATAAGTTTTATGAAAAGTGTATTTACACATAGATATACAAATATAGCAAATCTGAAAAAAACCTGAGATCAGAATTTATTTAAAAATATATACCAATAAAACTATTTAAAAAGTAACTGTACTGACACAGATTTCATTTTAAAAACAAAACTGAAACATTTAAAGCCAAACGTTCTCCATTTCTTTTGTGGAATTAGAGGTTTTTGATGCTCAGATGACACTTCCTGGTTGATTGTCCCAGCAGTGACATAAGTGCTTCCCTCATTTGATTCAGAGTTCTGCTTGTAACAAAGTTTGTTCCTTTTTTTTTTTTTGGGAAAAAAAACCCCGAAAGCAAATAACATTGCCATTTCCACACTGAGCCTTGATAGAGGTTCACTGGAAATGCTGTCGTAAGGATGACCCCATCCAGTTAAAATATCTGTGAATTAAGACTAAACGAACTTCCATCACAGGCGTCTGATGCTCCTCTTGCTGCGAGCGCTCCCTGGAATGATTGGGGTTGTCTTGGAGTTGGGGAAATGGGACCGCGGCTGCACCGTTCGACAGGGTGTTGAGCCGTGGAATGGTTCTTGACAGCGGGTGCAAAAGTCGAAGAGACAGCTTGAGCGAGTGCATGTGGCCCTTTGGGCTTCATTTAAATGGGTGGCTGGTGAACCGCAACGTCTACAACGACGCTGAGACTCGTGCTGTTTAAGACCGCTGGCAGCCTGGACAGAACAACAAGATAGTTGTTAAGGAATGTAAGTTTAAACTGCATTTACATGTAATTAAAAGTAACATAGCTCCTTTAAAAACAGGTTTCAATGTCTGACGCACCCAATATGTCTTTATACAAACCTACTCAGCGACTGCTTTATTATCCTTTTTTTTTTTTAAGGGTGAATGTGAGAAAAAGAAAGTTTTAATGAAACTTACATGCATGAACTGAGTGAAGCGTGTAGATGGGGTGCTGGATGTGCCGTCTTGAGAGGAAGCAGTTCGTCTGTTGACCTTGGAGCTTTGAGAGGACAAGGAGGAAGAGGAGGATGACGGAATGCCTGAGGAAGCCAGAGTCTGCATACAGGATAACACCACCCTGGACACAGTCACATCTCTTGTCAAACCTGACAGCTTCTGTGTCACGGAACTCCTGGACTCCTATTTATAAAAAAGGTGGGAGAACGTACTATTAGACTTAACAGAACAGTGTATTACCCAAGTATTTCTACAAATATGGACTTAGGCTTTCAACTCAAGGACTCTGCGTGTCAACAGTAGCTTTCTCACCCTGAGTGCCTGCTCAGCTCGTTGACACCTTCTCACAGCTGCCATATCCTCACAGATGATCTTCCTCCACGTCCTACTCACTTTCTTACAGCTGCAAAATTAGAAATGAGAACATGAATATAGCTGTGAAAATTGATAAATTACAAGAATCCTGTAACTTGTGAACATCTACTCTAAATTTCCCTCTAAAATTTTATTTCCACACCCCAATGAGACTGCCGAGTTCTTGACCAGTTACTTTAGCAGATAAGATGGTAAACTTTGTTTTACAATAGTAGTTATTCCTGATGTAACCTGAATTTCCTGCCTCTCTTCCTATAAGTTGTTTGCAAATGACAATCAACATGTCTGGTTGTTACTCAACCACCTCTCCTGACAGTGAAGGATTTCCTTTACCTGATAAGGTCCATTTCCCCCAACAGGGCCAGGATGTTGGTTAGGATGCTTTTCATATTCCTGGACAGCAGGGACGTAAACACATCAACATGTTCTAAGCCCATACGGCCCCCAATCACACGATCCAAAAGATGGTCCTCTGCTACCTTTGAGACAATGCTCCAGTCATATCTGAAAACAGAAAGTCATCAAGGTTTAAGCCTGTAGGTTTCAGTTCTGGCAGGATTCTTAAGGAACCTAATCTGGTTTCACTGAATAGACTAAAATTCACCAAAAGAATAGAGATATTCCACTGAAAGGCAGATTTTTTCTAAATCACCAATAGACAACATCTCAGCATTTATAGTTAAAAAAAAAAAAAAAAAACTTAAGCTACAATATTATAATCTTACTTCTTATTCTTCCTGTAGCTCTTAGCAAGTTCCTCACACACAGCCTGCTGGAATCTCAGAATAGGGAGGTTAGGGTCAGTGCACTGGTCAGAGGGGGTTGATGATAGTGCAGCTGTCCTCCTCTTTGGACAACTCACGGGAGTGGAAATTGCTTGGTGACTGGATTTAGTCCATCCTTGACATTTAGAAGGAGAACTATTCAATAAAGCAGCCTTTTCTGGATGTGTTGCAGCAGCAGACAACGGCACAGCCGGTTTCTCCAGAGCATGATCATCCTCTTCATCCCCATGGTGACAATCAATCTGACTGGTGTGCAAAGATAAATAGCCGCTATCTTCAAAGCATCCATCCTGGGTCTGGTCATGATCCGTTCTGGTGCTGTTTTCCTTGTTGTGGGCTGCACTGGTACGACTCTTGCCTGAAATTAATGTTGCAGTCACTTCTGCAGGGGGTTGTTTGATGGGGGTGGGCTCTTTCATTGGGGAAGCTTTGAGGTGAAGCACCTTGGCGTCTGCAGCAGCAGAGCTTTTCTCCATAGTACTGTCCCTCATTGTCTCGTAGTAAGTGCATTTCATTGTAAGTCTTCTATGCACTCTGCAGTATAAGGATTTCTGCAGAAACGAGACAAAACACACTGATTTACTACTTTACTGAATTAAAGTAGCAGCTAACTTCACAACAAGCATAAACAAAATTGACAAGCTCCCTAACACGAAAAATAATAATAATAATAATAATCAACACATGTTTAAATTAATACTAACCTTACAACAAACTCGCTTAACAGAAACGGTACAGCTCAATAATTTTTTATTTTATTTTTTAGCTAATTATTTTGGCGCGAGGCGGATTTGGCGGAAAGACGAATGATGACGTGAATGTACTCGGCTTACATCCCCTCATGCCATGTCATCATCAAAGTTTATTTAATGATAAATCGTTTCCAGGTTATATCCCGGTGCATATAAACAGGTTTATTGCTTTGGTTTCTTTTAAACAAACTTCATGGACCTGCGTAATTTTAAGCATGCACATTGCACGGAATGGCGGTTATGACCGAGAAGCTACTTTTATCTTAGCCAGTTATTACGCTACTACGTGCAATACTTTCGGACTATAAAGTATAGTTTCAGTTTTGCTTTACTTTAGGTTGTCAATTTAATTTAATGACCCAAACTGGGTGACTGACATTCACATGGAGCTGGTTCTCGGGATTGCTAAAGCTGCTGGTGGACCAGAACATTCTGCTTCAGAAAAAAAAAAAAAATGTATATATATGAAGGCGTCCACCATGTAAAGATATGGAAGCGAAGACTCTTACCTGAGGTTTGCGATAAAGTTGGCCAAAGAAAACTCTTACTTCCCTCCTTTTTTCTTAACCCGGTGAGCTATCTCTATCTGGCACGAGCGCCTGAAAAAATTAAACCCTCCACAATTAAAAATGCGCCAGTTATTTTAAAACAACCAGCAGAAGGCGCAAACCAATCAGAGGCGAGTATGCGTGTGTCCCTTTAAAGCATTAACCAATTAGATTTCACTTTAACCGCAATGACGTCAGTTCGCAATCGACGTGGTCCCCACTGTATTGTTGTCCGACTTGAAACTGAACACAGACTCTGCAGTTTATGTCTGGGGGGGGGGGGGGGAAATCTCTCTCATTTTTCTCCCATACAATTTACATGTACAAAAAGTGGATTTCCCAACCTTACTTTTAAGCTAC
>JBAMYA010044267.1:0-12613 GCA_037176975.1 Arrhamphus sclerolepis
CCTTGAGAGTGGCACAGCAGGAAGCTATTCTGCATGTCCTCATTATTTTGTAAAGAGTTCAGACTCATACTATCATACGACCACGAACTCCCTTGATGTGTATTAGGATTAAGCAGGTCCATGTTAACGTCTCCATCCATTCAATGAAGGCCTGAGAGTCCCCGTCCTGTTTATACACCTAAGGATTATATTTTAGTACTTTTCGTAACATATTTCAGTTGTTATACATTGAAACTTATTACTGACCACTTTCGTCACACATTCAACTGCATTAAAGGAGAGCCACTCCTTCTCTACCTTTATTTTACCTGATTTTGTGATTCCACTCATCCCTCCACCTCAAAGTGCAAACGTTGATCATTATCAGAAATCGCTAGAAATATTCCTTGGTGGGTCCGCACTCAAACTCTACTGTAGAAGTGGTAATGGACAACTTTCCAACATTTCTAACATGCAGATTGCATCTGAATATTAGACTCTTTATCTGTGTAATAACTTTTTTTTGACTCTTAAGAAGAAACTGCTCTTCAGTGTTTTGTTGTTGTTGTTTTTGTGGCTCTACAGGCTTTTTTTTCTACAGTGGAAAGAGACAGGAAACAGTGAGAGAATGGGGATGACATGCAGCAGAGGATGACGTTTAAGACCACTGCAGGAGGACGAAAAGTCAGAAAAACAGAACCCCACAAATTCAATTAACACAGGCAATCTAAAACTTGACTAATCTTTCTTAAAGGAGCTAAGAATTAGCTGCTTTACAACAGTTTTTTTTTTACTGTCAGCAATGTGCTTTTGTTGTGAGCACCTTGGCAGCGCTGCATCCACTCTTCACTGTGCAGATTACCTGTGGCTTACGTTAATGATGTCACGGGTCCTGATGTGCTGCTCCTCCACTTTACCAGCCAGGTACAAACAGCTCATGGCCACCAGGTAAGGTTCATACACATGGATGCTAGCGCGCTGGAAGAAACGGTGGTACAACACACAGGCTGTGGCCACCGGCACTGAGAGCATACCGAGCTTCACTCCTAAGGGAAAAAGCAGAGGTTCGTCATTTGATCATCACTTAATGAGAAGCGTTACTTTTGGAGGAAAAAGGGGACGATTGCAAGCCTGAGGACACCATTCCAACTGTGAAGTACGGGGGTGGCAGCATCATGTTGTGGAGTGCTGCAGGAGGGACTGGTGAACTTCATAAAATAGACGTCATCATGTGGGAAGAACATTATGCAGAAATACTGAGGTAACATCTCAAGGCATCAGCCAGGATGTTAAAGTTGAAACAAGAAGGTCTTCCATATGGACAATGACTCTAAGAATACCACCATATTAGTTAAAAAGTGTCTGAAGGACTAGAAAGTCAATGTTCTGGAGTGGCCATCACAAAGCTCTGATCTCAATCCTGCAGAACATTTGCATTCAGAACTGAGAAGGTGAGTGTGATCATGACAGCCTAGCTCAGTTCAGTCAGGAGGACTGGACCTAAATTCCAGCAAACTATTGAGAAACTTGTGAAAGGAAACCCAAACCGTGTATGTAAACTTCTGACCTAATTAATTAAAAAAAAAAGAGAGAAAAGAATACTCTCATTATTATTGCATTTAGTAAATAGAAATCATTTTGGTAATCCTAACTCACCTAAAACAGGAAAAGTGTGTCATGACAATATGATGTTCACAAGCAGTTGGGGTCTGTGATGTCACAGACCTAGAAATTTTATGCCTAACCCTTCTTTATCGCCAACTAATTTCACTAATTTTGTAATATCAACGTAAAGATGTATCTCCAATGTTATCCTGCTGGCTTTTACATTCATAAAACCAACAATCTGGAAACAAAAGTGTGACTGGTCGTTGTCTGTGTGCCGTTCACACCAAAACAACACGAAAAATGCTGTTTACTTGGTGGAAATTCTTCCTAAACCATTTTCATCTGCTCGTAACATCAGTGGCTCTAAAATCAGTCCATCGACTGGTTTCATCTTCTGTTCAGAGACTCACAACATCTCTTATTTCTGTATCACTCCATTTTAATATTTAAGTTATTTAGAGAGAGTGAAGAAAAATGTGTCCCTCTGTTTTCTTTCACATCCCTGTAATAGTGTCACACACATAAGACGTGACCAGAAAGTTGCTAGAAATTCTCTCACATTGCACCTGGTTAAACCTCCTTTTCACCCCCTTTTTACCCAGAGAAACGTTAAAAAAAAAAAATTAAAAAAAATAAAATAAAAGAATTTTGCCCTCCCAGAAAGTTAGCAGCTACCTACACACCGAGACTGGGAATAGGTAAAAACATCACACAAAAAAGAAAGAAAGAAAAGACATGCCACAACTGAAAAGATCATATCAAGAGATTAGGTCAACCTTTGAAGTCACATAGTCGAAATAACTGCGACTTTTACTGTAATGTCCTTAATTTGTTGCTGTTTCTTTTTTTTGTCCCCCCCAAATCACCTACATTAATGCCACTACTCAGGTGACACCCACCTGCCTCCATCATGAAGCGACACACGCGGAAGTGGAGCCTCGTTTCTCGGGTCGAGTCAGTCTCTGCGCCCGCTTGTCCTGAAGCTCCGTCCTGGTCGGTTGAGAACCGACATGATGGACCCTCCATGTGGACCTGGACAACCAACAGTCAGCAATAAAGGAAAAGGGAGCAGTCGGAGTGTTTAATAGAGTCCACGAGGATAAAAATGAGCTTTCGGCTGTAATTCAATGTCAGAGTCATGCAACCAAAGGGTCGATATGAAGCTCTAATCAGGAAGAAAAAAACAAAACAGAACAACGATCTCTCGAAACATTTATTTCAAGCTCCGATGAGAACAGTTTGGGTCCAAACAGCAAATTCAAACACGCGTTTGTTGCCGGAAGAAGAAAAAATACTTCCGACAGTTTCAAAATAAATGCGCAATGAAAAATGTGCTAATAATTGTCTTTTGTGTTTGAAAAATAAAGACGAAAAAATAGAATGTCTCATGTATGTATAGAAAAATAAAATCATATTTGAAAACACACCTGATACCTTCTGCTTAAAAATCCCAACAAGCATAAAGTATCGTGGCTATTTCAATGATAGATATGTGTGTGTGTGTGTGTGTGTGTGTGTGTGTGTGTGTGTGTGTGTGTGTGTGTATCATTGTAATATCATTCTTTTAACATTTTCTTTGTCCATTTTTATTCAAAGAGTGTTTTTCTTTTCATTAAAAGGCTTTACATTTTTTTATTTACTACTCAAGAAATGAAAGGAAACTGTTATATCTTCCAAAGTAAAAGTCTACTGAACTCAGTACGAAACAACACTGGTGCTTGTTATCAAAACACGATCTGGAACCCGGTAGCAAACACAATAAACATAATCACTCATGAGTTTTTCTGTGACGTTCTCTGAACACTTTAACGTCTGTTGTCAGTCGGTTCTCGTTGCTAGGCAACGGTAAAGTAACTGGGAGGCTGTAGCAGCCGATACAGAAATGTCGTCCAGTTTCTCAGCAAACCAGGTAACGTGAACATATGTAGACATTTGAAGCTATTTATTTTAATGTCACTCATCGCTGACACATTTCTGAGCAGTGCCATTATTTTTATTTATGTAATTCAATTTTAACCTTATAAGTTAAGTTTAAACTTTATAAGTTAACTAATAAGTTGAGGTTTATTAATGGTTTGAAGTTGATTTTATTTCTGTTTTTATGTCCTATATCTGTTTTGTTCTTATACTAAATTATTTTCCATCCGATGTAAAGCACTTTGGGCGCTATATAAAGTAAGAATTGATTAATCAATTGACTTATTAATTGATTTGTTACAACTTTCATGTTGTACAGTATGACAGTGCCTTCAGATCGCAGAGGCTGCAGAACTGGAGTGGGACTAAACCCTTCAAACAGGTAGTGGATTTTCAATCAGGAGTTCTTTCCTGAGCGATGACATTGTTTGTCTATGGGGGACGGTCCTCTGTAGATGAGTGACAAGAGTTTATCTGTGTGTTTATGTGTCTGTAGAGGCCCACTGCACAAGTGGGCCATACTTCCTTCATTGCAGATGATAGAGGGCATCTGTTTCCAGGAAAGCAGAAGGTGAGAGTATCAAGTTCCCTTCTCTCTTCATTTACATCCTCTCTGAATTTTGACTCTCACTCTCTGCATATCTGTGTGTGTGTGCAGAAAGGCAGTGCCTGGCCAGACTTTAAGGGCACCTGGGATCTTCCTGATTGTATCCCATCCCAACGCATAAACCACACAGCTCGCTCTGTGGCGGGTCTCAAAATGCTCAAGTCACGGGGGGTCTACACACGGCAAAGCAGCGAGTCTCTGCCACACAGAGGCAGCAAAAGCACAGATAAACTGCAGGATGCTGGGGAGCAGGTCAGACCCACACCAACCTACATTTGACATACACTGTGTTTGAAACAAGTCAATTTAATAATACTTTATTTATATCCGAAGGGGAATTAGAAGCGTCCGTGTCCTGTTTTATATTTATACAAACTTTGTCTTAATACCCAAGGATTTTGCAACAGTAGGGGTGTTTCACAGATGTAATATTTGTGATATTGAGGCAGAACAAAGTTTTCATCATTTCAAAGTAAGTACCGATGTTGACTGTGAGCTAAAATCTTGGCTTTTAAAATAAGAACCAAACAGATACTCACAGAAAGACAAAAACACTAGGCCAGGGATACCTGCTACGAGGAAGACAAAAGAGAAACACAAAACTGATGACAGCAGGAACAGCAGATACAAACATGGAGGGTAAAGAGACCAGAGTGACAGAAAGTACCCAGTGCATCATGGACATCACAAGTAAACGGTTTAGAAGCACTCTAGGCAGAATTCACGATGAGCTTTATCATAAAGGAAAAATGTAAATCAGTTCCTATAATAGATAAGGTCTCTGCTCCCAAATTCAAATGAAGCAGACCCAGTAACTGAAGGCTCAGTCTCAAACTCCACTTTTGGAAAGTTTAAGACACACAATTAAACCTGACATCTGCTCTGTTGGGATAGCATGGAACTATGACGTCTTTAAGATTTCATGGGGCTAAACTCAAAAGAGCTTTATATGTGAGGAGAAAAGTTTTAAATTCTACACTGTATCAGGAAGTCAGTGCAGAGAAACAAAAGCTAAAGGAATATTATGTCTCCTCCTGCTAATTCTCATCAGCTAGAGGCTTTTTAAATAAATGATATGTCATACATACAAATAATACTGAGTTACAGTAGTTCAGTCAATAAGTATCTCTGCATCTCTTTGAGAGATGATGTTTCTAAATTTCATAATATTACCTAGGTAAAGCAAGATAGTTCCAAGATTTTAACTTGTTTGAGTAAAAGTTTCAGCAGGAGGATGCAGTCTTCCCCCAGCGGTCGAGAGCTCACCTCCCGGCCTGTGACCCTTTGCTGCACCTCTTCCCCATTCCCTCTCCTTGCCCTGTTATCTCTCTCTCCTGTGAAAAGAGGTGACTAGAGCCAAAAAACAGAATAAAATAAAACAGTGGTACTAAATGCCAAAATACCACAGAGCATACCTTTGTGGTTAGATCGTGTATTTCTAAGGTGTTTTGATCCAAAACAACAAAAAAAAAGGGGGGGGGGTGTTATTGATTTAGAAGCTGAAAATTGAGAATTATTCAGGAGTTTATGTCTTTAAAACATGCCTGTCGGCTAACTACAGGTTTGGTTTCATCTGGCTGATCAGCATCGAGGAGTATTATGTTCACAAGGAAATTCACTCCATGCTGCCTATTTACATATGTTTACATTAGTAAGTATTTGTCCAAGCACTGAACCAAAGAACTCAACAACCGACTGGTTTGTGACAAAGGATCCCTGTTTACATGAACGCGCTGGAAGCTGTCAGCCCATGAGGGTATCAGTGGTAACTTTGTCCAACACTGTTTCAGCACCACAATGCAAACTGTAACTCATTAGACAGGTGATTTCTGTGTAGACGGCCACACTCCTGCTTGCTGATATCATAAAGTGCTTCAAACAGCTAACAGCATGTGTCTCAGAGCTGATGTTACAGGCACGTTGGGTGGAAACTGGTTAAAAATAACTGATTCCAGTACCAAGACGACACCAAAGCACTGAAAATTACAAACAAGCATTACCTTTGCTCTGCTGTGAAAAAGAGAAGTAATAGAGGCCAAAGATCTACCTCGGGCTGGGGAGAAGTTCAGTGCTAAAAACAATAAAGACCCCACCCCACTGGAGCTAACTTTCAGTCAACGTACACGCAAGTTCTTTTCTGAGAGCTACACACTGGTAGTTTTTGGAGGTCTGCACACAAGTAGATGGATAACTGGATATTACCATAAATGAGCTCTTAGTCAGTGTGTTTACAGTTCTGGGAAAGAAAAAAGAAGAAATAAACAGAACTGAACAGGGTTGTTCTTGTTGACCTCAATTTACTTTCAGCCAAACCAGTCAAACTGGACACGTATATGTACATATTTTTCATATGTATCTTTTGGAAATGAAACAGTTACTGTCTTCTGGGCTTCAGCCTACTTTGCTGCACAAAACCATTCAACCAAACATCTGAGAATTCCATCCACTTTGCCTAATGTGTTTTTGCCAAAGAAAACCGCAACACAAATAATGTCAAAAGATTTTTATCCTTCTATGTAAATTGAGTTTTTATAGCTGGCCTGTGTCCCAGTAAAAAACCAGCAGAAGTTAGCTCCCCTAATGCTGCCAGGAAATCAGAGACGATAAGAACTCCGTCTGAATGTCTGCGTCTGGAGAATCTGCTGCGTAAAGACACAACATGTACAACACATAGATTAAAAAAATGGGAATTAAGCTTTTGTTCATGTTTTTTCTTTAATCTTAATTACTTAACAAGCAAGTCAAAAGCTGCCAAACAGACGTAGTTAAATAAAAATAAAACATTTCCTTTTTAATTGTCATTGAATAACTACACTAAAGAGTATGAAATAAACATAATCAAGTACTGTTCTAAAGCCTAAAAGGAAATAACGTAGGCCACATGGGATATTTGTAATAATTCACAGTGAAAAGGAAGAAAAGCAAAGAGACCAAAATAGTTTTCTTTGCAGTTCCATTAAAAACAAGGTCGTACCACTTTAAAATAAGACTCTCTCTATAATGAAGTGTTTGTTCACATTTTATAATTAGATTATTAATTTGATTGTAAACACACTTTAAGACACTAATAGCCCGTTAGTTTAAAAAGGCCAGTCGCAGCCTTTTCTTGCCAATGATGTCACTTGTCTCCAGTTGTCTACATGCTCCTAGCAGACCTGAGATCAGTGTTCCTGTTGTTCTCTTCTGTTTTTCCAGGATAAGTGGAGGACAGGTGGAGTCACAGTCTGGAGGCCTTTTAACGATGGGTTTTATACTCATTTACTTGTTTTTTTGTATTATTGAATTGAATCTAATTAACATAATAACTCTTAGTGTTTCATAAAGTGTTTTCCAATCTAATTATAAACTGTTTATGAACCCTTTATGTAGGTTGCTGTATTGTAAAGTGGTACTAAACAGTTTTGCCATTTACACTCATGCATAGTTTTAAATTTATCTTAACTTCTTGTTACTCCAAATGCACACAACAATAAAGCATACATATTGATATTTGGTACTGAAATGCTGAGGTGAAGAACATAACATAAGGGTAACACTTGTTAACACTGTTAATCTAATTTGTGAGAAGTAAACCTTCTCCAGCCAAAATCAGCCATTACTCAGATATGAGACACGTTTGCAGTCCTTCTGCTAGTTTTGTCACATCTGTCTCCTTTACAGCGCTAACAAGTGTCTGAGTCAGATATGGTCCAGAGGTCATAAGCTGGATCTGATATGGGTTATTGCATGTGACAAACGTGGTGCAAATATCATAAACCAGCACTTGTGTGGTTTACAGCAAGTTTAAAGTGTCGTGTGTGGCCCGAGGACCTGTAAGAAAAATGCAGATGTGGGCCATATTAGGTCTGTTATAAGGCTGTGTTTAGACAGCTCCACTCACTTTGATCCTCTAAACACTCTTCTGCTTTTCAGCATATTGATGCTGAATTCTAATAGTCAATGTTACGACTGGCCAGGCTCATAGCAGGAAGTAACATCAAAGATGTCCAGATGTTAAGGTAGAGTTTGAAAGGGTTTTATTTTCTTTTATAAAATAAACAGGAGAAACTATTAACCAATAATTAACACAAAATATATTTTACAAAAAGTAAAGCTCCACATCTCTTCTAAGGCAAACAAAAACTAAACACCTTAGGATCACAATATTCAAATATTCAGCTAAGACTGACAACAAAACCAACCAGTTTTCTAGTCAGTCTAAAGCGGTCAGGGGTGAGCTGCAGCGTTACTGGCAGCTGCCCAAAGACTGAACGTGTCAGGTCCTGCTAATCTGCCAGAATCAGGTGCAGGTGTTGTGCACTGGGTGATCCTCCACTCCACAGCTGCAGGTGGAATCCAGGATGTGGGAGCACTGGCTCAGTCCAGCTTATTAATATGATGGGGTTGGTACATCAGCAGAGCATAGATGGAGCCAATCACTGCGAGTAAGAAAATAAAGTAAATAACACTTTGATCAACAAACTGCGACCAGCAGTGTCTGCAGGAATTCTACACTGAGACCTCAGTTGCAAACAGAGTAGCCTCTTGTATAATTTAATATAATTCTTTATGCTCAAAGATCTACTTGCAGAGAAGTTTGACAGTCACTCACAAGTTCATGGTCAAGTTCATAGAGCTGCATTAGCTTTAAGCAAAGATGTATGTTAGTCTAATCTTTTCTTAAAGAGGAAGAACACTGTCTTTTTAAAACAAATTTTATCTTGACATCACTTTAATGGCATCTATTCTTGTTCCTTTAGACCAGTGCGGATGTACAACTGGACAGTCCAGCTCAAACCTCTGCAGCTGAATCCCAGCCATCTTCTCAGAACTGCCTCCTCACCGGAAGTGACAGAGACGACAGCCAGCGCAGTGATTCACCAGCACACGTGGCTGGATCACCCGATGAACAGGCTACTCACACTGCAGGAAAAAGCAGGCCGGTTCTCTGCGAATGAGCCAGCTTTATCGCCTGGAGCAGGCGGAGGAGCCCAGAGCAGGAAAAAGCAGCAGAGCAGGCAGAACCATCATCCTCCAGGCAGCAACACCAGTGAACATCATTTAACTCTTTGTACATTAACAAAATACCGTTATTAATAAAGGTATTTTAAGAATGCAGTTTAGAATGGCTGGATTTAAACAAGATGTTGTCTTATTGTCAGTCAGATGACCAGTATCATGAGCTCAAGCCTCACACAAAAATGCATATTAAAAAATAAAGTATTGTTCTCTAATTGGTGGACACAGACTCACATTTGATACATATGTATGTCTGTTGGCACTTTAATCACATTTAAGGATACATCCAGAAACACTAGCTGCTTTAAAGGCTAAACACACACACACACAGGTATATTTTACTTATGTGCACAGTTTTTAAACATTTCTCACATGTGATATGATTTGCTTGTTGCAGGTGAGTGTCTAGCTGACATCTGGTCAGGCACTGGTTGCCAGAGTAACCCTTTTGAATATTTACTCTCCATAATGTTGGTGTCATGACAGGGAACAAAACACATAATGCAACATTTCTTCTTTTACTACTCCTACTAATAAAACATACATATGCATTAAAAAATAAAAACGTCCCAAAATTAAAATATGTTGTCCACAACCTTAAAGTTTGATAGATAAATGAATGCCCATTATGACCCTTTTAACACATTCACACCCAAATGTTTAAATGTGTGAGGTAGCAGTGCTTCTAACATTTGCCTGAGCTGACGAGCGAAGCGAACAAAGTGGCTGAGTTGGCTGCAGCCTGTGGACACGGAGGAGGAATAAGATATGAAAGGAACAAGTGACGCTGGCATGGGATCTCCTCATCATTAGCATGCAACAAGTTTCACAATGTGAGTTTAAAAAAAGAAGCCTTTTCTTGCTTATTTATGGCTAATTCATCACTGCATATCTCTTCACTGGAGAGAGAATACGTAATCACGTAGTTTGATCAGATATCTTCAGACTAAAGGTTTCATTGAGGCTACATGGTGACTCATGATAGAAACAGTTCAACAAGGCACATATATTCTTTGAATAAAAAGGTCCAGCAGATCAACAAGTTAAACCTGAATTAAGCAGCAAGATAAATGAACACCTATGCTTAGCGTGAGGATGCGCTCATCTTAGTTGTGATCCTGATTTTCTGAATGATGACCCAGTCCTTCTGAGCAGCTGTTACTAGAATCCTCAGACACGAAGACGGAGTCCTAAACCTTTTGTCCAACTCATGTGTCTCAAACTTCCCGTTTTCTAACCTTCCTACTGTCTGGAATGTTTTACAACTCTTTTCTTTTTCAGTGGTGACGACATCGTGGCCTATTTCCACCTGACCAGACTCCAGCAGGTCTTTGTCCCCTGATCCCGTCACCACACAAACCCCCGTCACCACCGCAGGTTCCAAGAACACCGCCGTCAGGTAATTTCCTTTTTCTGGAGAACGTCCCCAGAAGAATTCCTCCCCAGCATTCCACGCCAGCTGGGGGAAGTGTTTCTGGTATGTGGACATGTCAGAGTAAACTTCAGATGGAGGATTGGAGTACAAACCCTCCTCAAAGTCCTTATCCTTGAGTTTGTTGTACGTCGCCTGGAAAGAAGAAAAGGTGCCCATGTGTTGGAACAGTGAAGGCTTAAAGAGGATGGATTCTCTCTGAGTCATCAGCTCTCTGAAGTGACTCATTAGCCAATCACAAGGCATCTCCTGGTAGAAGAGGAACAGGAAGCGGGCCAGTAGAGGAATCTGGATCGACCTGTAAAGTTTTCCAATGTAGCCGAGAGATGAAAATTCCAACATTGCCCAGTTGGTTCCTTTTGCATTTTGCTCGTCGATGCGCTTCTTAATGGTTGTAAGAAAGTTTGCAGCAGCAGAGATGTCATCTTCCAGCTGAAGGTAGTACTGCCCAAGACCTGCACTATAGTGGATCAAGAAGGAGTAATCCACATTCTGCTTGGAGCGGAACGTTACGCGTTCAGGAGCATCATTGTAATTCCTCTTCAGACCTTCAGGAGAACGAGAGAGACTTGTATATAATACAGCTATCAAAACATTAACGTGATGAATGTATTTATGCACATCCATCCGCCAAGGATGATCACGTGCACTGCACCTGTAAGTGGCGGGTACCAATCCTGGGAAACATGGATGACCACAAGCTGGCCTTGTTCCAGCTCTGGTGCAAATGCCAAGTTTATCTCCCTCACTGTCGAGACTCGCCAGCTCACATCGAAATCTGCCAGCAGCACCACCACAACCATGGAGGAGCGCTCCTCAGGAGACGACTGAGAGAAGAGGGACTGCAGCGTGGGGACCAGATAGCTGCCCTTCAACCTCTTAACCGATGACATTCCAATGGTTAAAAACCCTGTTGACAGAAACAATCTTAACATTTTTAATCACTATTACGAAATGTATTTCAATATGATTCAAAGCATCTTTTTTTCAAATCTTTTGAGACCAGGGGAGACTACAGACAAAGGATTTAACTCAGATTTCACAGAAGTTCAAATAATCCAATGTGTTAAGGAGGAAGACCAACATCATATGTGCTATAACATGTCATAAAAGGCTTTTCTATATTTCTCTTGGTCCATGTTGTTTTGTGCTGTGTTCCACTTGATGGCACATCTGTAAGCTATAAATGTTCGTAATGTTCTGGTTGGTTGACTGTGAGTAACCTGTTTCAGAGGGCTGTGCTGCATGTGTGACTGCAGATGAAACGGGGTGAGTGTGAAACGTTGTTTCCTGTTTTTATCAAAACCTCTATCAGCCAACCTTTGTGTTGGGCTTGGCACTGCAGCATCACGAACTAGGAACTGCCAAGCTTAATTTAACTGAAAAGAATTCTTCATGAGCTCATCTGCCAGCTGTTATTCTGCAAGACTCATTTATGCAGTTACAGCCAGAGCTCAGGTGGTGTCTGAGGCTCAAATAATCTTTGACAGCTTGAGTAAAAAGTATCAGGATGCAGAAGCAGATGGAGGCTATACAAACACACAGATACTCACAATCAGCTTTGGGTAATAAGTGTGGAACCTGCTGATCTTTGCATCAGTCTTAGCATGTTTAAACCTCGGCTGGCCTCGCTGGATTGTGGGAAAACAGCTGCTGACATTGCATTTATAGTTTTATTGAATCCAGCTTTTCTTTGCTTAAGGTAGAAAACATTAAGACTCTCCATAAAATAAATCTATAAAGATATACTCTTTCGTTAAACATTTAAGCGTTATTTATTTAAACATTTTGATTTTGAGTTCAAGAAAAGCCTATAATTTTCTGTCATCCATCCATCTATTCTCACTTCTTCCTGTTCAGGTCTGCTGGAGCTTATCCCAACTGTCTTTGGGTGTAAATGTGTCATTGGACAGAAAAAGGATTAAAAACAGTTCAGTAAAATTTGACTAAAGAAAGGCACAGGAAAACAGAGTTTTCAGTTTAACTTTAAATGTTTCTGGAGTTGGAGAACATCTGATATCAGAGGAGGTTTATTCATCCATGTCCAGCAGAGGAGATGAAGGTTTGGTCCT
>JBAMYA010044268.1:0-12613 GCA_037176975.1 Arrhamphus sclerolepis
GTTTGCATGTTCTCCCTGTGCTTGCGTGGGTTCTCACCGGGTACTCCGGCTTCCTCCCACAGTCCAAAGACATGCTCATTAGGTTAATTGATGTTCCTAAATTGTCCCTAGGTGTGAGTGAGTGTGTGAATAGTTGTATGTGGCCCTGCGATGGACTGGTGACCCGTCCAGGGTGGACCCCTGCCTTTCGCCCAAAGTGGGCTTGCAAAGTGGATGGGTATGGCTGACCAGGCTGGTCCAATAGTGATATGACAGTGTAGTAAACAATCATACTTCAGATGTTGGGTGCATCATAGACACACTCCATATATATATATAAGAAAGGGAGACTGGAGACCATCAGAGTTAGATGCTGTTTTCTAATAAAACTAAAACATCCCTTCAGTTGAAAAATTAAACTGGTATTTTAACATACCCACTAATAGGGAACTTGAGCTGAGTTTAGACCGTCATGAGACAGGTTAGTTATACTCTACTGATGATGTGTTGGAAAACTGGGACTTTCGGATTTGCAGGTCGGATTGCAGCTGAACCTTCTCACCCTAGACACAGTCTGTTCAACCACCTCCCGTCATATATATAATATTTTCACGTCATGCACTCTCAAATAGTCATGTCACACAAAGCAAATCAATAGTTTAGTGACATTTTTACAAGCTGCAATGTGATATTGTTAGCTGTTGGGGAAATATAGGCTTTACCAGCGCAGCTCATCAAATCATTGCACTGGAAAGCCCCTAATGGCCAAAAACCATTTTTAATTAGCTTCTTAAAACTCAGCTTTCTGAGTCTACCACACCAGCATGTACAAGAGCATAATAATATGATCTGAGAATCTTTCACTCCGAGAGACAACGGGGCTGCAGAGTTAACTTGCGAAGCCATCCGTGTGTGGTTAGAACTTTCAGTCTTTCATAATCCCAGACGAGACGCATTTGGAGGGAAAATGAGAGCCTCGCCAGCTTCTCAGATATTAACAACATGTCAAGGTTCTGCAACGTAGGCGGCAAACAACAAAGGCTTGAGCTGTTCTGTTGTAATGCCTTTTACGATGCAATGTAAATTTAAAATGTTTTGAGCCACCTCGGCAGGCAAATTGAAAAGGCATTTTTGATTTAGCAAGAAAGAGAAAGCCTCGACAGAGGACATCAGTCTGCACGTCTCATCCGACTCCTTTAAATGTTGAAATGAAGTTGTAACAGAAAAAAAAAAAAAAAAAAAAAAAAGGAAGACTTCGTAGAGGAAAAATAGATGCAACACTTTGCAGTAGATCTCTTAAAGGCTTCTCTCGCTTGGACTCTGAGCAACGTCCGCTTCTTTGTGTCTAAATAGATTTGTTGCACACCCACAGAGAATCACATCCCACTTTATTGCGAGGAAGTGTTTACACCTGTGCTGTGCGACGCTGATTTTGTTTTGAAAAATGGATGTCAGTTATAAATTGGAAAGCTCTTCATCAAATCTTCTGTTAGGGAGAGAGACGATATGAATCAAAAACAAGGACACACTTTTTTTTTTTTTTTTTGCAAAACTGACTTTTATGAAAACAAATGTGCAAATTTGAACACTCCAGGGTTTGGTATTCCCACTCATGAATGAATAATGAAATTAAATTAACATCCTTTCAGTGCCTTCCTTGATGATTGCAGTTAAAATGACCTTTGATTAGACCTTTTCTTTTTGCGTATGGAACACGATTGCTGAAAATTCTCATTATTAGTGATTGGCACATATAACCTTGCCTCCAGCATCATCAGATGGGTGAGTGAGGTGAGAGTACAGGTAACTTTGTCTCTCCTTCATTAGAAATCTTTACTTTCAGGATCTCACTGCACATATGTTGTCATTTTGTTTATATGAAGAACAGAAGATTTATTTTATATACATATATATTTACCAGCATACCAGCATGTGTGTTTGTCCTTCTGTCTGTTATGTACAAGGACTGCATTCATTCAATGGCACAGTCATATGAATCACACTCTTTAGGACACGTGTGCTAACACAAAAGAAAAGCTTTACATGTATATATAAAAATCCTGCTTATATCTGGGGCTATTTACCATCATGCTGTCTGACCCTCTTGCATTTGTAATTAAACTCCATGGAAACCTGGAAAGCATCAAGTGCCAAAATTTGTTCGGCATCCCTTTTTGTACATAATGAACATGTGTGACTCATCGCTTGTGATCATGTCCTTCCAGAAAAGTACATTGTTTGCTAAGCATCCTGTAGGGAGATGGTTGTATTCAGATAAGCTGTTGGCAAAGATAAACTTTGACACTGGATGTCTGTACTCATATACATAGCTGTTCTTGCTCATAAATACAACTTTGTGCGTATTAGGTAAACTGATGAAGCGGATCAACTGATCAGCTGTGTAAGCCAACCCTTGGGACCGCCCCGTGGTGTGGCGAGGTGGTGAAACTGCTTTCCTGTGAAAGTGTGCTATATATTCTCTTTGTTAAGTTAGAATAAAGTTAGACATAACATCACAGAAACATGTCTAAATATATATCATTTTTTCACAGTTCATATTATGTTGCAAACTAAAGTGGCTGGCACTAGAAAAACACAGAATTTGTCTAATTTCTTACAAATGCAGAGCCTTTTTTCCCCTCCTCTTTAATTTCACAATTTTGCAATGTGACTGAGTTGTATTTGATCAGATATTCAGTTTTTGTGTTCCCGGTTGGGTTTGGCCTTATTTCATAAAGCAACTGTTCAACTGTGGTTGTTTTTCTTTATTTTCCATCATAGGAATACAACCAGCACTCGAAATACACAACAATTAGTCTTGGAGATTCAGTTAAAGTGGATTATAACATTCTCAAAGGAAACTAAAGGTTAATTAACCAATTTTGTAGTCAATAGAAATTAAAGTAATACCTATGCTAAAGACATTATTGGGAATTTTGAACAATTTGCAGATGGATATGATATACATTGGTGTACTTTTAGTGCCTTACTGGCTTTGCAGTAAGAGTCACTGGAGTTCACAGTTCAGAGTTTTACTGCTGCAATTTATTATGTTATTACAACCCCTAGATTTAATTGATAATTGTAGGCTAATTGATTTAACTAACTGTGGTGGTAGTTAGTTTTATTTAGTTGAGACGCATGGGTCCCTTGTTACTTCCTGTAAAATGTAAAGGTGTAAATGTGGCCACACAGCAATACTTCCAAATGATCAAGCAACATTAAAGGAGCACCATGTACAATGAATATCTTAAATTATTAAAATGACCAAAACAATTTAAAGGGAACAACTGCTGTAATATTTCAAAACTTTAACAAAAAATAAAAACCTATATGTCCTATATGTCTGTAAACAGAGCTATTTGGAGATAGTGTGCCCATTTACACAGATGGACTGTATTAGCCTGAATTATGTTTTTGCGTAGCAGCTATGCACATGGGCAACATATGTCCCCTGCGCTGTTTCTGCTGTTTATACGTCTTGTGGTATTGTTTACGTTGCTCTGTAATTATACCACCAGCTTGCTAGGAGGCAGTGCAGGTTCTTTTTTTGCAATTCTGTGGCTCACAGTGCCGAGTCTCCTTTGTTTACATCTTGTATGTAGCTCTGATATAACAGAGGAGCAATTAAATCATATCTCCGTGAGTTGGAGCTCATTAATTTTGAGACATTTAACAGACATTGCAGCAGACTATGGGAAAATCTGAAAAGAAAAAACAAATCTCCCGATTATGTTTCTGGCTGTGTCAATGCAACAGATTACATGTGTGGAGGTTTATGTAAGGCTACGCTGTAGCCTACGCCACAGGGTTCACATGGTAGCTACGCCGTAGCATAAATCAGTCTTTTGATCAACACAATTTCAAGTTTAGAGCGTTAGGGCTGATCTTCTGGTCAAATTCACTGTCACATCACCACTATGACCAGCACCTGACAAAAAAAAAATCTGAAGTAAAAGAAAAGGAGCAATTTAAAAATCAGGGAAAGTGAAACGATTGTTGGTGTTTGTGGTCTCTGTTGTCAAGTAAGAAAAGTACGATGCAGAACTCAACAACATAATGGGTGTTCTGTTACAGTATTACAGTTAATGCATTTCTACATTCTCTGTTCATGTGCAGATGTGGCACAGATAAATCCAGTTCAACTGCAATGAATCTACATAGCTTGCTGATGAAGAAAGTCTCAGATATCCGGACCATCAGCACCTGTGAAACTGCTCAAGTTTGCAGACGACACCACCCTCATCGGGCTCATCCGAGCTGAGGAAACGCGAGGTGCCGACTAACATGATGATGCAATTCTACGGGGCCATTGTCGAGTCCATCCTCATCTCTTCCATCACTGTGTGATATGCTCGGGCCACCATCAGGGTAAGACAGACTCAGTGGGTGATTGGCTGCAGCATCCCATCTCTACAGGACCTGTACGTCTCAAAGACTTTCGGATTTGCAGGTCGGATTGCAGCTGAACCTTCTCACCCTAGACACAGTCTGTTCAACCACCTCCCGTCTGGCAGGAGGCTACAGTCCATCAGAACCAGAACCTCCTGCCACAAGAACAGCTTCTTCACTTCAGCCATCAGACTCAAAAACACCAGCTGAATCACAGATGCACAGATTCGGACTCAGCACAGAGTCCATGTACAACTACTATTTGCACAGCTATGTTCTTGCACATTGTCCATTTGAAAATATATTTCTACTGTACTTTATCTCTTATTTTGATTCTGCATGCTCCGAATAATTTTTATTTTTATTCTATTTTATTAATACTTATGTTAACCTAGGATGTTTTCACCACTACAACAAAACAAATTCCAAACCATGAACATCTTCACAGCAATGACAATAAAGAAATTCTGATTCTTGTTCTGGTAGTTCTTCTGATAAACAGCCCCAGTTTGCTGTGGTGTTATTACATTACCTCGGTTGAAAAGTTCAACATAAAGCCTCTTTGAGTTTGTCTCTTTGTTGACGCTGATCCTAAAATGAAATGAAATGCGGTGTGCATTTGTTGAGGGGTACTTTTTTTGTGTGTGCATGTGTTGCTCCAGTTGCCTCTACTGAAAGAAAGGAAGGGCAGAAAGAGAGGAGTAGATATGTAGCAAAGGGTAACTGGGAGTTGAACCTTCAGCTTTTGCAGGACTGGAGCCTCTGTATCTGTTAAACACTGAGTTGTCCAGCAGCCCAAAAGAGACATGCTGTTGTAATGAAAGAGCATCATTTTGTAGAATACTAATTTTTTTCTTACTGCCAATATTTGAATCAGTTCTAAATCACTGATTTCTTACTATGCTCCGTGTTGTCCTCCCGTGCCATAGACACGAGTGGACTGTGGATTGTTGAGATGTCCAGTTGCCATGCAGGTCAGTGAAATTAAGTATCTCATATTTCAGCTCTTATTACTGTATTTGAGTTTTGAAAAGTGCCTGTACTTATAGGATTAGAATACAACTCTGAGCTTCCTCACATTTGAACCAAATAGGTAGATTAAAGCTGCCATGCAGTGCGGTAAAATAACATCAATGGTGTTTCAGAATTGACTGTTCTGTCTTCCAATTGGACCGTATTGACATTAAAGTTTCTGGACACCAAAGAAAGTGGACATATCAGCAGTGTCTTGTAGTTTTTTAATAAAATAGGGAAAAACAATTGGGTTAACACAATCTACATTTAGGAGTAAATATTCATCAAGGAAAGCAACAAACAAAAGACTGAACAAAATGATACCAAAAGCAGAATAATCCAATTAATTATTATTATATAATATATATAATAATATATATTATTATATTACAGTTGTGACAACTTCTGCAAAGATTTGCTATTTAATAAAAGAATCAGAAAGTGTGCACTGATTAAATGCTTTCTTGTTGTGAAATGTGTGCAACCCCGCTGGTTGTGGTGCACCATCCTGTTCTGGTGAGCTAGATGTGGTTCCAACATGCTGCTGGAGGAAGACCTGAGGTGTACTGGTGGAAGGTCTTGCAGAAGCTGCTACAAGATAAAGAATATCCTGGCGCAGCACTGCATGTGAAAGACTGGTTAACTGATAGCAGAAAGGAAGGTCCATAATGAGAGTTTCATGCAAACATAACATCACAGTAGGAATCATAAATACAAAATGCTAGAGCAACTACAACTGCTCTGGCCATCCACCATGAGCATTTCCTAGTTTAGTCTAGTTTTAACTTAGCTTCACTGTAGAGTTGTTACTGGCCCGTCATATGTCCAGTTAAAACTGAAGAAAACTGTCTAAAAACTGTTAGCTATACAGCCATTTAAACGTGCTTAAAACATTTTAACTGCATACAAAATTTATGAACACAGCTTGAGTTATCTATACGTTTGTAATGATGTCAAATGTAGGCTAATCTGAATGTTGCATAAGTATTAGTGAGATGCTAATTGCGAAAAAGTAAAACTTCATCAGTACAATGACAATATGACGCTGCTACAACTTAACCAGATCAGTCATGGGAGAAAAACCTGATGAAAGAAGGTAGAAAGTGATGATTTACTTTGTACCTCTTCATGGCTGACACTTGGGGCTCACACATGACATTTCTCTTGATTTGCTGCCACCATTTGGTCCGGGGTGGTATTGCTACATAGAGCAAATTTAAAAGAGAGAATTTCTTTTGGCCACTTTTTACCCGCATAGTGCAAACACATATCATTTAAGCCATTTTGCATATGGTGCAAAGTTTTCCTCCACTATTTAATCCCAACCTTGAGGCACACACAGATAAAATCAGTAGCTTTTTCAGCGTGGCCCCTGGTCCACCCAGCTGAACAAAGAGGGTTCAGTCGAAATCTAATAACGCAGAAGTTTCAAATGACAAATTCAGTCTTAATGCAAACAGTTAAATTAAAGTGTGATGATGCTACAATAAATGGATGTCTACAAATGATTATTCCATTTCTCTGGTACCTCATGAGACCCAGCTTACATGATTATATTTGAGAAAGTGCATGCTAATCGCTCCAATATATCATTCACTCATGTGGAGTCACGTGAAGTAGTACAAAACATAAACCCATTATAAAATGTAGAATTGCCTTAAGCAGCAATAACTTGAAGTGATCGATTTCTTTATAATGGTTCAAGTTTCTCACATCATTGTGGAGGAATTTTGGCCCAATACTCTTGACAACATTGATTGAGTTGATTGAGGTTGGCAGGCATTGAGACTAACAGTCCTGCCACATCATTTCAATCAGGTTAAAGTCTAGATTTTCATAGCGTCCTTGCTACTCCTTGATTATTTCTTATGTGATCTTTTTTTTTTTTTTTTTTTTTTATTTTCTGGTGTACTTGGGATCACCATCCCATGTCCTGATCCTACTTGGGCCAAGCTTTAGCTTTTAAACTGATGGTGCAAAAAAAGCCCAACTCATACTCCCTCCGCCACCATGCCTGACAGTTGGTATGAGACATTCACAAATATTTATTTAAATGAAATATTGATAAATATGGCAATATATGATACAGACTCTTAGAAAACCTGACAGATATGCTCTTTGTTGTCTTTTTAGCCTTCTATTTCCCAGATGGACAAAGTTTCACTGTATGGTGCTGTAATGAAATGTCAAGGTCGGCCTTCAGGAGCTCAGACACTCAATGTTCTGCCTTTGCCGTTTTTTACATATAAATCTTTTCTAAAACACTGGCTTGAGTCTGCTCCAGCATACATTAAAAGGAAGTCATCCTCAGCACTTGCATTAGACCCCACAGTTTCCAATCAATCTAACTTTGAAATGCAGGAAGGGGCCCAGAGAGTGTAATCAAATTCCCCACAGAAAGAGCCACAGATGGCGCTGGTTCCCGTGAGGTTGCCCGCTAACCGCTGAGCCACCACCTGCTGTAAAAGAGTCATAACTCCTAAATTATTTTGGCTTCAGCACCTGAGGACTTCCACTATCCTTTTATTTTAAGTGACCCAGCGAATCGACAAACAGTCCTGTGTTGTGTTTTGAGATGAATCTCCAGTCTGTACGGGAGCTCACTACACATTCTAAAGCACTTAAAAAGAACAGGTAAAGTGCCCAACTCTACTTCCACAATTAGTTTTGCCTTATGCAGCACTGCCTCGTATTGATCCAAACTCCCTGGTGCAGGCTAAGAGGGGCGAGATGAATGGCTCTGCCCAGCTTACTCCATCTGATCACTGTACCCATGTTTTGTAAAATGATCCAATGCTTTTTTACAAATGCATCAAAAGATTGTCAATAAACATAACATTAATGCAACATTATTTCATATAGCTTAACTGTGAGGAGTGCACTGCATGTATTTTTTCAAACTAAGTGGATGCAATCACTCTGTGCTCTTAGGGTACTCTGTTGTCTGGTATCTTTTCTAACATTTTTGCATTTTTCAGGACTCCAAGAGCAAAAGTCAGAAAAGCAGCACTTTGCATTCTCTGCATTTATATATTTTTTTCACCCAGTTTGTTTAATTTAATGTTTTATTCAGTATTTTTCCTTTGTTATACCGCAGCACAGTGCTAGCACAAGAATAATGTATCAACAGACTTTTTTTTTTTTCTAAATTCTACTCTCCCTCAGAATCAATGGGGTCTTGAATACTTCCTCTGCTTTTTCAGATGTGTATAGGTGTCGAATTGGATGGATAAAGTGAAAATAAATTAACAAGCCAGATTAAACTTTTGTTGCATTTAAAATTTAAATATGGATGGCTAGATAGATGGATATTGTGCTATTTCTATTTCAGTAAAAAAACAAACAAACAAACAAATGCATTAATAGCGAATAGAGCACAGTAAACTATGCATTACAGCAAATAAATCTTATCCTTACAGACTTGGACAGCATATCACTACAAAAGTATGTTAGGGACGTCCCAATGCAATCATGTGATTGCAAATCAGGGCTAATCACATGATTTCCGAATGATCAAGATTGGGTGGAAATGATCTGATTTTTTTTTTTATTTTTGTTCCACTATATTACATAATTTTTATTTATTTATTCTTTATCATTAAGTTACATCATTAACAACTACAATTTATGTCAGTTGGCACGTAGGTGTAACCACCAACATAGAGTAGCAGTAATAGCTATTGAGCTGAGCGTGCAGCTGATGGGCTGACATGTAAACGTACAGCAATCTTTGCATTTCAGAAATGTCAGAAATTTGGAAAGATTACAAATTGGACATCCTTATTAGTAGTAGCTATTGTATTTTACATTTTCAGTCTTAAAACTCACAAGTGTCATGTTTAATATTAAAGAGAATTCACTGGGACATGCTAACTGCATCAATAGTGGCAAAGTGCGCTAGCAGCTAGCCTCTCATTTATACCGTTGCTTAGAAAGTTAACTCTATTGAACTGATGCTACTGTCAGTAAAATTTACAGCATGTTGGTAAATTGTCTACTTACTCTAAATGAAATCATGGAGACATACAGTATCAGCAATTCTTTATAATGTTGGTATGATGTCTTAGACTACAGTTTACAATCTGTCTGGAATGTCTGCAGTGTCTGGGAGTCTTACAGTTAAAAGAAGTAATGGAGACTTTTATCCACATAATTTTTCTCAAGTGCTTTGAAGCGAATGCCTCTGTATTAAGAGGCAAAACAAAAAGAAATGAAGAAGAAATCTGTGTTCTTGGCAAGATCGCTTCTATCCTCGTGACTTGACAGTATAACACAATCTTGCTATTATAAGGCAATATGTGTTCATTTAATTTCTTTAGCTGTGGACTTCCATTAGTTTGTCTCACTTCTGGGAAGTACTGAATGTTTGAGGAAAAGCAATAAGATTCATTTTGCCGCCACAGTGCTAGAGAATTAGATAAGGCAGTCAAATTTGATGTATGAATCAAATATCTGTCCTCATCCAAATGACAAATTCAGATTTGCGCCACTGATTAGGAAAGTACTGGCAAGATAGCAGAGGCCCTTCAGCACTATAATCACATACAATGAGAGGATATCCATAAATGACCTGAGTGGAGCATCTCTTAATGTTTTCAAACAATTAATGTTGGAATGTGAAGGACTGGTCAAAAGTGCACTTGAGATTAAGTTAAGAGGAATGCGTGGAGACATTCCAGACATTCAAAGTTGTTGTAACCGAGGTTGCAGAAAGTTTTTTTTTTTTTGGGCTATTATCAGCCAGTTTAGATGAGCTGTGTTCTTTAAGTTTTAAACAGTAGTGTGACCTTGATAAGATACCAAGAATTTTAAAATATTTTTTAAGGCGCAATATGTTACTCAGTGTACTTTAGATTCAACAGCATGTTACATTCTAATAAGGCCTAACATTTTGTGCAGGACAAGAAGACATGCCAAAAAGGCTTTAAAGGAACGTTTTTGATATAAATCAACCCCAAGTCCATTATTAGATGGTAATGAGAATAAACTTTCATTACAGACCAAAACATCATGAATCAAAGCAGTTTTAGAGTGAGACCAGAACATATATTGGCAGCAAAATAGCAATTAATGAGAACACTGAGGGAACTGGAGCCACATCAAAAACTGCCATCTTTAGATTCTGATGAGAGTCAAAAATGTCAGTTGACTGTGATATAGAGGATGGGGTCCCTACAGAGAAACTGTCATACAGAGAAAGTGTAACAACTGTTTGAACTGGCATCACCTTCTGATCACTGCTATGCTGTTTAGGTTGGGGGTCCAGACAAGTCGACAACTGAATTTCGTGCAAACTACTATCAACAGACACGGCTTCCAGGAAATTGGATCAGAACAATGTGTGACCAAACAAGCAAGTGTTGAAAGAAGAAACCATGAAATTCAGTGGTTGATTCATATAGACTTTGTCCAAGCATTCCTGGTTCTGCAGGATAGCGTCTCTACAGACAAGCAAGAGTCTCTCACTATCGCTTAAGCAAAATGACACTTAAAATTGCAATTTGGCGATGTAATTACCTACCTTTCTAACTTACCTTTCTAACTTTGTCATTTTTGATTGGAAACCCAAGAACCACTTTGATTTACATCATTTTGGTATAGGCTTGCCAACCTTCTCACTAGCAAATAAGGGACAAATTATAACATGCCAATAATACATGCCCGCACTGATGTTGGTATGACATTGTGAGCATATGCAGGGTAGATACTTGCTCTTATATAAATGATAGAAATTGAAAAACATCTGCATTCTATATATTCTCTTAAACTATGAGAATAAGCAAGCCTCAGTTTTCAAGTCTCAAAATAAACAATAATATAAGTCACAATTTTGGACGTCCACGACAAAAAACATTACTTGATGAAAGAGGAGTAAGACTCACGAAGTCTACAGAATCATAGACCTTAGCAAAGTCGGCTTGCAGGTTGGACCTTTTGAGCAGGCATTTGTTTGTCCACCAGTTGCTTTGTCTGGTAACCAAAAGCATCTTCAGTTTGAACCAGGAGACTCCTTCATCCTCATGCAGATCAAAACAACAACATGATCAAAAACACACCCAATGCTGTGGAAATAAACCCATGAAACACACAAATAAATCTCTGTGGTACCAGCTTTGTTTTCATCCTCAAACATTTTTTTTTTCAGTGCCACAAGGCAGGTCTTCCGAGAGACATGAAGTATGATATAAGAGCTGGCCAGCTCTACAGGAGATGTTACACAACTGGATGAAGAGAGGAAAAAAATCCACGTAATTCCCGTCTTCGGTAAGCAGATACTGAAAAGTTATGAGCGATGTGTGCTGGGCAGTTAGCTTTCAGAATGCAACTGTTGGTACTTCTCAATAACTGATAAACTGAATGGTCTTGTTCAAAGTTGGCAATATCTGCTGCTTATGCCGTGATGTGTTCAATAGAAAGTCCATGCTTTCCCATTTGCAGTTTCATCGCAGCTTTCATAAAAGTGAAGTAACTTGTATTGCACACCATCAGACACAGAGAAATATCTCATGCAGACTGGAGACATTTTCCTGTTTCCCCTGTTGGAAGCATCAGTGGCAACATAGAAGTATGTTGACAGATTAGCCAAAATATCATGCACATTAACTGGTGTAATGGGACGATGGAGTGTGTGATTGGTTGAGAAGGTCGCAGAGTCCCTAAAAAACATGTCCTTTGGTGTTTGTTGTATATAGTTGGATTTTGGTAGTCAATATACAGAACAGTGGATGTCGCATACAGGACAAATTAATTGAGCTCATTCTACGGGATGTTTTGGTTCTAATACTGGACAGTTGGGTTGTTTTAACTGCGGACAGGATTTGTCACTCTTTGTACTTTTCAGTGAATTCAATCCATAGAGACCTGTAATTGATCAAGTGCTCAAAACAAAGCTAAAAGAAGGGTCAGAGATCTAATTCAGTCTCACACCAATGGAATTAGAGCAGGCTCAAAGGTTACAATGGAATCTTTACTCCTTAAACAGAGGAAAAACTACTGAGCCCTAAGCAAGAGTTTACTGTGACAACCCTTTTACTTGTGAGACCATTTTCGCACCATTTTCACAGCCTTACAGAGCTGGAGAATAAACTGCAACAAGGTGAGAAGACAAAGACAAACCACCACACACAAAAAAAATCCAACTTGTTGTGGCTTTCTGCAGAAAATTAACACAGCTGTGTGTGAAAGATGGTTGATATGGGAGAAACTGAAGGATGAGTGAAATTGGAAT
>JBAMYA010044269.1:0-12611 GCA_037176975.1 Arrhamphus sclerolepis
ATCCAGAATATTCCAGGATCTGGATCAGACTTTTACACATTATTGATGATGTCATGACCATGTCCCGTATTTTTTTTGCCAACATTCAGAGCATTTATTGTAGAGATATATACACATATCCTGAAAATGGCCCTATCCCACAATGATAAACAATCCTTTAAAAAATTCCTGGATCCAGACAGTGATCCAGATCAGCTCCAAAATTTAAGAATTTGTTTACTGTCCCAATTTGGACGTATCCTGAAATTCTTATGAAAATCCGTCCACAACGTTTTGAGTTATGTTGTAAACAGATAAACCAACACTGGCAAAAACATAACCTCCTTGGTGGAGGTAAAAATGCAGCAAGTCAATAAATCCTGAGAGAAAGCTGATGCTTTTGGTTTTGGGGTGTATTTTAGAGGTTTATGAGTCACCACCTAGTGGCCATCAGTGGTAATGCTTGTTAGGCCTCATCTGACTGAATACTTTCATCTTTTACATAGTTTCTGTGTTAAAAACAATTACTTTTGGTTTCATTACCGTACAGAGAGGAGTGTATTTCCAAACACTACAGTGGCGCAGGAAGGAACCACTTCAGACCCTTTTTGCAGCTGTCACACAACACTGAAACCTGTTAGATACCAAATGTGTTCACCGTGTATATATATCATGACTGTGCTCATTTTTGTTTGTGCCAGTCATCTGTGACAGTACAGAGCCTCAGTGACAACGCCGCCACCCCCGTCTCCCATCCCTCCTCGGCGCTGAACCAAACTCCCATGAGGCCGCAGGAAGACAAGTCCGGCCTGAGCGTGGTGGCTCAGATGGAGCCTTACGGCGGCAGCTACGGCACTCTGGGCTCCATGATCGGAGGGCTGCAGGGTGGAGACGAGAGCCCTGTACCCAGCCAGCGTGGCGCCGGGCTCAAACCTGACCTGCTGCCTGGTTCTAACCAGCACATGTGACTGGCTCGCCAGAGTGGTTGCCACGGCAACACAGGTCAAGCGTGGAGACACACAAAGATTAGTTTGTGGTAGAGGCCATGTGATCTTATGTCTTGATTCAACGAACCCACGTGCTCACTTTATGTTAGTATTGTAAACTATTTAGTTTGTCTTTAAAATGAAACAATAATCTTCTCTGTAGCTCATGTGTTAGACAAACATTTATAACGATCAAGTGTGTTTTTTGTGGTTTACGTGCTAAAATTTGTTTATGTAGTGTGAGTTCTGTTTTCCTTTTAGCTTGTGAAGCACTTTGTTTTTAGACATTTTTTTTTCATAAAATAATAGATTTTAGTGTATGTGTTGAAGACAATAGGACCTTTAGATGTTTCTCTTTATGATCACAACATCTTTTCTGTAACTGATGAATATAGAAAGAGACAGCTGTTTATGAAATGATGTTGCAGCCCAGTCTGAAAGGTGCATTTGTTTTCACCACAGATGCATCTCAGTCGAAGGTTTCAGTCACCTGCATCAAATTTAGACAATGTTTAGCACAGACGCTGAGACGGTTTTTGTTTAAAGGCCACATATAATGTTTTTCTCATCCAGTCCTGAAGGCCTACACCCAATAAAACTAAGTGAAAGGAGACATTTTAAATCAAATAGCATTTTCTGACAGTCCACAAACTACATGCTAGAGCAGTCGTCTGCGGTTTGATTTCTGTCCTTATTTAAAAGCGTCTACAAGTCTTCTAACGCCATGTCGCCTGTGATGCATTCATCAGTGTGTGAATGTGTGTGTGATTTAAAAAAAAAGACATCTCCGAGGGTTCCCACAGACTAAGAGAGTGCAGTTTGAAGAGCATAAAGCAGGTGGTCGAGCACGACAGATAAACCATTCCCACTGTTTTTTTAAAGTGGAAATTGTTTTGTGAATGTTTTTAGTGAAATGCAGTGACACCATATTATTGTGATAAAGGCTGTGTTGAGTAATGTCATGAAGGAGATGAAATACAAAAGTAGATGGTTCCCACATAAAAGTCTAAAGTAACGTCACACAGAGGGACGTCTTCATGTTTTTCAAGTGTTTTTTGTTTTTGCTGTACGTACTGAATTGTGCCGTATTATTACTTTATGGATGGTTTTCTGTGTGCAGCTGTGACTCACACGTGTTACGAACATGTTGTCTCACTGCACGTTTTCATTCTCATTGCCTTTACTCCAACAAACTGTGGAGGTTTAACACCTTAATTAAACACAAAAGAATTTTCACACGTTGAGTCACAGTTTTAAGAAAACATACTCTGAAATAATTCAGCTGCTTGTGTTTGTGAAATGCATGCAAAGGAGTGGAGAGGGCTGTTTCAGGAGACATAAACCAATTCTCTGCTCTTGAAGAGATGATTTTTTTTTTTTAATACACCAAATGCATCTTAAAAATGAAACAATTAACTGTATGTCTATAAACAGCATACTTCCAGACTCAACACGCTTTATTTTTGAGTCCAGCCCTCCAAACTAACCTCTTTTTATTGATATTAAATATTGAGATGTTTGTTTTTTACTCAAAAAAAAACAGTTTATGCCCAAAAATGGCATAAATATAAATCCACTGATGATCACCCACACAGCACGTGAAACACACAGATTTCTGCTTTGTACAGTATCTGCAAATGTATTTTCTTAGTGTGAGTAGCTTCACATATTTTAAATGAATTACAAATCTCTTTCACATGTATACATTCTTCTTTACACATGCACAAAATTGAATTTCTCTGGCAGATGTGTTTCACATGTCAAAGCTTGACTTACAACCATGAACCTCAAGAATCATTTGTAAAACATTAAATCATATTGTGTCCATTGTGCCCTGCGATGGACTCGTGACCTGTCCAGGGTGGACCCCTGCCTTTCACCCAGAGAGGGCTGGGATAGGCTCCAGCAGACCCCCGTCACCCTGCACAGGAAATAGCAGGTATAGATAATGGATGGATGGATGGATGTGTCCATTGTCTGAAATGTCTGCAACATGATTTGTGAAAATGCCAAAGGAATACAGTCCAAAAGCTCCCTTTTTGACGGTGTTGTTGCAGCTTTGTTCAGAGCAGCTAGTTTCTGAGGATGTAGTCGAACAGCCGGGCCAGCTATATGGTGACAAATGTCCCTCACGAAATACATCTGCTGTTTTCTTTCCCATTCACAGCTAGTTCCACTGGTATAGAACGTACCAAACCACTTACAATGGGGCAGGGGCTGGATGTCATTTGATTGACAGCTTTGCTTCTCAAGCTGATCTGCTGGCTCCACCTCTGCAACATGTCATCACGCAGAATGAGGAAAAAGAGTCTTTAAAATCACTCTTCAGAGACCTGAGGGCCATGTAACAGATTATTTGTTCATACAGTTGATGCTTCTCTGGTTTTTCACCCTGCTTATGTCACACGTTGTCTTTCTCTGATTGGTTCGTGCCTCTCTAATGACATCCAGGGGCAGTTTCTTCTGTGTCCACTGGTACTGTACCCTGGAAATCAAAGTCAAAACCTTTTCTTTGTATCGCAGAGGAAAAGCATTAGGATGGATGACCAGACCAGGAGTCAGACATTGAACTCCCTCTTACACTGGATGTGCCTCTTTTTTCGTAAACGGTGCTACAGCTTCACAGTTCTCCATTCCAAAAAACAGAAAGTTCAGGACAATGTGACGTTGTGGTCGGAGATGGAACTGGTTCTGTGGTGCCACATAAACCTGCACATCTGAATGGTTCACTGAATGATTCCTTTGCAGATCCAGATGTCAGAGGTTTGGGCTCTTAAGACACAGAATGCTGTTGTGAAAAGACAAAATGTGTGAAGTAGAAATATTTTCACTTAAATTTACAACCCCAATTCAGAAAGATTTGAGATGTTGTGGACAATTGATTTCTAACAGAATATGAAGAACGTATCATATGTTAAAACCGAGACATTTTGCCATTTTATGGAGAGTATTATTTTTGATTATGTATCACTGATATGTATGAGGTGGAGGGGATGGGTGGAATTGACTCTGTTTTTACTCAGTTTTTACCTTTAAAGCACTTTGTGCTGCATTTTATTGTATGACAAGTGATATATAAATGAGATTTGATTTGATTCGCTCATTTTGACTTTGATGGCAGGAACATGTCTTAAAAAAAGATGGAGCAGGGAAAAGAAAATGCTGGAAAAGTTATTGGTGCAAATGAAAAGCCAGTGGAGGAGTATTTGATGACTTATTAGGTTCATTTGCAACATGTCAGTAACACGACTCGATTATAAAAAGGAGCATCTCAGAAAGGAAGATTCTCTCAGACGTAAAGACAGGAAGAGGTTCACCAATCTGCAACAAATGTGTTTTAAAATTGTAGAACAGTTTCAGAAAAATGTTCCTCATCCCACCATCTATAATACTTAAGATTAAAAGATTCAGAGAATCAGGATGAATCAAAATATTTTATTCTTTTGGGAAACCAGAGACGCCATGTCCTGCAGACAGAAGAGGAACCATCCAGCATGCTATCAGCAGACCATCCAGAAGCATCTCTGATGGTATGGGGTTGCATTAGTGTCTATGGTGTTAGCAGCTTCTACGTCTGGAAAGGCTCCATCAAAGAAACTTCCACACACATCTTTCACTGAGGATCTTTCATATTTGAGGAAGAGAATGCTAGACCACATGCTGCATCCACCACAGCAGCGTGACTTCATAGGAGAAGAGTCCAGGTGCTGAACTGGTCTGCCTACAGTCCAGACACTTTATTGATCCCAGAAGGAAAATTCTGTTGTTGTAGTTTTCATCATGATTTAAGCCTCTTCAAATGTTCATTGTAGAAGGTTCCAGCTGTGTTCAGGAAGGATCTCCTGTAGCGGTCTGTGTTTCAGCAGACCTGAAGAAGCCTCTGACTGAAGACACTGTTTCTGAATCTCTATTTTCTGTAGAGGATGTTCAGGGTTGTTCATGATGTTTTTCATTTTATGAACCAAGCAGAACAGAGCCAGTCTTCTTCATCAATTTGTTCAGTTTCTTTAAGTCTCAGGCTCTGATGCTGCTCCCCACAACAGACAACATCTGGCTGTAGACACTGAAGGACTTACGCTTCCTTCAGGAGTAAAGTCTACTGTGTTCATCTTCTAAACAGCGTCAGTGTTGCATCTCCAGTCCAGTTTGTTGTCCAGGTAAAAACTGAGGCATTTAAACTCCTCCACCACCTCCTCTTCTTCTCTCATGATGGAAATACTGTTTGACATAAACCTGCTTCTCCTAAAATACACAATCATCTCCTTTGTTTTGTTTACATTAAAGATGAGATGATCGTTCACACACCATGTCACAAAGCGGTCCACCAGTTCTCTGGCCTCAGTCTCTCGTCTCCTAAAACTCCAGATATTGATCTCTTCGCTTTCCAGATGTTTACAGTTGTTAAAGGAAGATAATCGCAAACATCACACCTTTCCAACTTTTTTTTTTAGGTGTGTTGCTGCCATCAAAGGCAAAATGAGCAAATATTTATCACAAAGTAGTAAAATGTCTCAGTATAACAAGACCATTGTGTTCTGTTGGAACCAGAATATGGGTTTATGAGATTGCAAATCATTGCATTATGTTTTGTTTGTTTGTTTTTAAAGCATTCCAACTTTTGGGGGGATTTGGGGCTGTATGAGCTCAAAATATCCACTATAAACTAATCCGATCATTTGGGAACAGATCTATACGTTTTCCGGAGTGCATTACATCTGTGAAAACAGCTTTTGAGATGCTATTGAAGTGCAGTAAATACATCGAGACACAAAACCGTATATGCAAACAAAGTTGCAAGAAGGCTTCAAATCTGGAACACACTTGAAGACGGATTTCATGATCATAAACTGACAAAGTATTGTCCAAGACACCTCTTTATTCCACGTTTTAGCGGTGTATTTTTGAAAGTTTCATTCTCCTCAAACTTTTCTTCTGTGAAAGTGCAACTTTTCTTATCAGTCGGAGTCAGTCTGGCTGAAGTTGGGCTCCTGGACTTTTCCCTGCATTACTCCGGGATAGTGCTGGTACAGTTGCATGTATTTGGTGAGTGCGTGGTTTCCTGTATGAATACTAAACGCAAACCACGTGGTGCGAAAGCAGACTGCAGCTTCTTTTGTTCAAATCAATCAAACCGGAGACGGACAGAGAGCTGCTGAATCAGGAAATCACCGGTATATGATTTATTCTTACTTTTAACTAACCACACGCGACTCTTATCGGAACCACGACGAGATTACAACCCCGATGAAACGAAAACAAGAGTAGCCCGAAAGCAGCATTTTCCGTAAAGTTGATGTTTTTCGTGCATCGCGTCGTTTTTATGTAACGTCAGTGTCTTTATTTAGAATGTGTGTTAGCATACTGTCGCGAGGAAGCGGTTGGTCGCCTCATCCTCAGCGGCTTTAAGATGGTCTTCTGTTCGTTTACAACATTACAACTTCGTCCATTTGGTTTTTTGTTTGTTTGTTTGTTTTTGCGAAGGGTTGGAGTTTGACTTGGTGAGCCGCGGGTTGTTTCGTTTACGACGGCTAGCTTGCTAAGCGAACAAAGAGCGGCAGGGGTTAGCCGGGGAAGCTAACGGCTCGCTCTCAGGGGGACGCCGGCAGATGTTTCACTCCGATGTCGCTTCTTCTTTCTTTCTTTCTTTCTTTCTTTCTTTCTTTTCAAACACTTATGAAACCGGTTTCATTTTTGGTTATCAATTAGACAGCGACTCGAGTGGAGCAGTGCTCATTTATAGGCATCTGTACTCGATAAAAGACCGCTTACACCTCGCGTAGTAAACTAGTCGGTTTAGTCAGTTTAAAGACGCGTCCGGTTGCAACTCTGATCACTTAAGCGAGGAAATTCCGATTTGATTAAACATTAAATCGATTAAAAAAAAAGTTTCCGTTAAACATTAATTCTGACATAGTTTGCTCATAAGTTTTGGATTCTTTTTGGTGTTACTTTTACATTGCCGTGGTTAAATGGAGCATCCCTGTTGTGTCTTTTCCTCACAGCTGGTTTGGACTCAGCATTATTCATTCAAGTTGTACAAGTTTGGTTCCAGCCACATATCAACCAGACCTTGCTAAAATCTGAGTTTTCTTTGGCTCCCTGAGCCACATGTAGTTCTCAAAACATTAATCATCAGTCCATCCGTGGTTGGTCTGGGCGATGCGACCTTAAGTAAATATTACAATTAAATGAACCAGTTACCTCAATTACGATTAATGTTCGAGTACATATCTTTGATTTTAAAGTAAGTGAAAGCGCACACATATTATGAATGGTCATTTATTGACTATTTTAAATAAGAGAAATAATTGACATTAGAAAGATTACATTGATCATTGGTTCTGAAAGTTGGTTTTGATTAATTTTCAAACACTATTTTTGAAAACAATTGCAGATTTACCCGCCTATACGTTTGATGCAGTACTTATAATCTAAATCAACATTAAATTATGGTGCTCCTATCATCATGATGAGGGGAAATGGCAATGGCGGATGTTGAGCATTCATTGCAAACAGCAACTTTGTGATCACTTTCTGACACTTTGAAAAATTTCCACACAGCCGACATCTTTGGTTTGTCCCTCTTTTACATGGGGTGGGAGAAAAAAACAGATTCTTCAACAAACTGTGAATTGGCCTTGAATGAGTCGGAATCAGCAATTAAATGTTGAAGCGTTGATAATCTAAATCTGTCGTTACGTAACACAGATTGGGGGTAAAAAAAACAGAACTTAATAGTGCCCTGCACCGGAACAATTTATTAAGAATGCAAACATGGCAGACTGTGAAATTCAGCTAGCTCTGACTGCGGTAAAAACTGTTTGGAAGCACTTTGGCTTCTATGAGGTCGACGGTGCAAGTGATTTGGACAAAGAGCCATGCTATATGTAAGCTGTGTCACACCAAGATAAAATACGTTGTGAACACAACAAACACGAGGAATCACTTCGTACTCTTCCATTGGGAGCAGGAGGCACACAACGCTGCCGTCTGAATCCAGCATTATTTTCACAATATGCTGCACATACTTTTAAAACGTGTCTTTTAAACATGAGAATTAATTTCCAGTATAAAACGTTATCTTAATCGATGGAAGCTTAAACATTAAACGCATCATATTGCGTTTATTAAATTTATCAATGAATTATTTAAATGGCTTTTACCTGACAGACAGTGACCCGGGTCATGATGGGGCACGCCAACGGTGTCATGAAGCTGTTCAAAAGCAGCGCATTTGCCAGCGCTGCCTGACTCTGTTAGACTTGTGACATTATGATTTTGCATGAAAGTTTAGTAAGGAAGTATTGATGTGCAAATCTATTGCATATTTCTGAAGTTTTAATGAATGAGGCTCGCTCTTTTTTTCCATCTACTTGCCAATCGTGAATAGTAACAAATCTTACTCCTCTACTTAAGACATCTTGTTCTCCCTGTGAAGTATGAATGTCCTGGCCAGAAATAGATGTTTTCTCATTCTTCTTGCCACATCAAGAGAACAAACAGATTTCTCTGTTCTTGCAGAGTACGTACAGGCCTTTAGACCTCGAATTGACCAACATAACCAAACGTAGCGTAAAACAGCATCAGCTTTGCTTCACATCTGCCTCATGGATGTTTTCCAAGAGGTCTCAGTGTCTTTGTTCTAGTTATAAAATCTTTTATTTATCTTTAAAATAGACTAATAGTAATAAAAAAAAAAAGAAAGTACAGGGCACGAAAACAGTGAGCAGCTGAAATGAGATACTAATAATAGTAATGAGAAATTCAACAAACCTATTTCTGGCTTTTGTACTTCATTCAGACCATGAAACACACACACAAATGTCTAGTTTTTAATAGCAAGACCATTTGAAATTGACACACAACGATGAGTTTATCCTGCTCTAATGAAACAAAACAGGGGAGTGAGTTTCTTCACTTCTCCAGGAAACAGGAATATACACATATTAAACTATAAACTGCACTATGTTTCTAAAACATTTACCGCTATTCCTACTAAGTGAAAAGGAAAATGCTAGGGCAGTAAATACTCATTGGAAACCTTATTTATGGAAGTACCCATAACTAAAGGAAAGCTTAGTTCAGGACCTTTGGACCACATTTGGCCCACGTTACACTAGCCACAGGAACTGAGCCGTAAGTGCTAAATGTTGGCCAGATTAGGTCCCAATAAGCCTAACCAGGCTAGGTTGGGGATGCCCTCCTAGCTTCAATTCACACAAAGAAAAATCATGTTCCCACTGTTGCCCCTTTATAAGGTCTCAAAAATGTTTTGGGTGAATTAACTGAACTGAATTACTAATGAAACTGAGTCTGTTCATATTAGCTCAGTTGTGAACAAGAGTTCAAAAATAGTTTGAAACCAGTGTTCATCTCCATTTTATCAGCAAGGAAACTTGTAAAATGTGAAGGTTTATAATAGGAATCTGATATGTTTGTCAAAACAACGTTAATGTAGGAAGCTGAGAATCAGTCAGCCCAAGGAGACGTCTAATGGTTGTACAAAGCAATGAAATGAGAAACCATTAAAAGCATGAAGACTAGTGAGTAAAGCTGCAAAACAATCAAAAGATAACGGAAGTTCAGTTAAAAGCTCCAGCCTTGTTCGGCCCTGCTTGGCTGTTCAGAAAAGTGAGGTCAAAAATCCAGTGGCCTGTATGGTCTCCTCTCTGACTCTGTTAAGCACTGGAAGCAACAGTGGGAAAGCAACTCACCTGGCTCGGCCCCAGTATGCTTGGTTTTGGCTTGGTAGTGGGAAAGCAGCTAATGTTTCTGTCATTTGGCCCAAACATGGTCCATGTCAGCAATTTTCTTCGGCCCACATTTGTCCCTGACAGTCAGCGCTGCTTCAGGTTGAGCTTGGCTGCACAAAATCTTCCACATATCCACCAAACATTGCATTTTTGACTTTATGTTGTCTTCACAATACTTGATGTGACCTGTATCAAAGCCACTTCATAACACTTGGGTCACATACACAACACATACCATAACTCAGGTAAGGCCCCACCTCGTGTAGTTCCACTTTTACGTAAGCTGATCTCTTCCTCTCTTTCCCACTAAAACAGCTTCTGACTGAAAGATGCCACGCAAGAAGGTGACAGACGTTTCAGGGAACGGTGGGATGAAGAGGAAGAGGGCAAGTGGGAAACGGAAAGACAGGGACTTCAGCAGCGACGACGAGTTTGACTTCGAGCAGGAGAACAACAAGAAACCTGGCAAGCCCGCCGCCAAGTCTGGTCTCCAGCCCGTCACTGTAGCGGACGATGTCAAAGAGAAAATTGTACGTTTTCTCCAAAAGCTGTACTTTTCCTTTACTTTTATCTTTGCTTTGTAATGTGTGACCTCTTTTCAGAATATGGTGAGGAGGAAAAGTTGACATGGAAAAACATACACATCTTAACAGTCTAGGCAGTATTTACTTTTTAAGTTAGTCGTTGGCTCCGCAGCTCATTTTAGTATTGTTTCTTCTACATGTAGCACAGTCTGACCCTGGAGCACTGTTTTCTTCTTTTATCTGCTTCTGATGAAAGAAAATCCTCAGTATGTGGTGCTTAGTGTTCATGTCAGTGTGTTAAAGCGCATCTGTCAAACTCAAGGCCCGTGGGCCAAATCCAGCCCACCACTTAGTTTTATCTGGCCCATGAGAGCGTTTAAAGACAGTCATAAACGCGTAACTAGAACATTTCTGAGCAAATGTCAAAGCGACTGCTTATTTGATTCGATACTGACAGTAAAACGTGGAATAACTGATGTGAGGAGAGTAAAAAGTTATGATTTAGCTAACATTTTACAAGAAGTTGGGATTTTTGTAAAATTTGAAATTTTATGACCAAAAAAATGCATTAAAAATAATTGTGAATTTCACTATTTTAAAACATTTTTGTAAACAAAAGAGTCGCAAATTTTGTGAAATCAGATCTTTTACGATCAAGCCCAGGAACTAGCAGGAAATTTGGCAGCGTATCTGGTTGTGTTACTCTTTAATGGTAACCATGGAGATGTTGTGGCCCAGGGTGAGGTAGAGTTTGACGCCTCTGTGTTAAAAAAACATTAAGTACAAAGATGGAAGTGTTTCTTTTTCTGAATGTTGAAGGAAAATGATCTGTGGGTAAATGTAAGCATTCACCTAAATTATTCTTTCTACAGAAACTTGAGTGCCCAAAGGTTAAAGGTCAGCTGCTCGTCTTTGGAGCAACCAACTGGGATTTGATTGGACGAAAGGAGGTCCCGAAACAACAAGGTAAAATGTTTTTCAAATGTTAAAAGGACACATAAAGCCCAGCAAATACAGCGCATCATTTAAAAGCCTGGTTAAACTGGCTGGATCAGGATTTTTAAACTTCACTGAGTGCAGATGCCCTTTGTGGAATAGCATGAACTTTTTTGTAACGAGTATTAGATGTGGCTTAATGTTGGAAGTCTTTCTTGATGAGCGTTTGGTGCCGTCATAAAGCTGCGAAGCTCCTTCTTGTGTTCGCAGTGTTGTTGTCAAGTTTGTTGCGTTTACAGAAAACCCACAAGCCCCATGAACACTTCCACCATATCAGTACCAAAAACAAACGCATGTCCTTGTGACGCTGTTGCTGTTCCTCTTTGTTAGTTCTATCAGACCAAACAGGCAGATTAGTGTTCTCATCTGTGCTCTTACAAACAGCAAGCCGCCGTCACCGAACCAGCTGAGTGACATCAGTGTTGTTGATGAGAGCAGTCGTTTCTGCCATGTCGTCCACACACATGCGTCAGCTTCAACATATTCCATCTTTGAGTGTCATACAATGAACATGGATCAGCCTTTCTTTGAATAAACGCCGTGAAGAGAGACATCCAGACTTTTCTCTTCTGTGCTTATGATTCTCTGTTTTCTGGTCGCGTCTTACATGGCCCACACCATCAGAGGCATGTGAACGAAAACGAAACAGACACATTCAGCTGCGTCTTTTTCCTTCTCTCGTTCTAAATACGTTAACAGCGTTGAATTGTGGAAATGCAGAAATAAAAGAACTTCTGAGTTTCCAACGGGAGATGAACCAGGCGCATTCAGAATAGGTTATGAGCAAATTCTAATGTTTAAGAGGGAAGTTCTACCAAGTGAAACAACAACATTTGTCTTGTTTTGGTTTGTTCTGGTGTGCAGTGTATCACACAGACAATGCTGAGTCACACTTTGGTCTCTGGAACGCTGATTTTATGTGATCAAGGGCATGTGTTGTGGAATCTTTCTAGTGTTGACTGGTCCAGTCTGTAAAAGTTCTCAACTCAACTTTATTTATAGAGCACAGTTGAAAACGACCGAGGTTGACCAAAGTGCTGCACAGATTAAAACAGCAGAATGATAAAAATGGACCCATATTAAGGCATTCATAAAACATAGCAAGATAAATACAATGAAATAAAAATAGGAATAAAATAGTTTAACAAAATGAAGGTTTTGCCATGATTCACTAAAACTAATCAAAAGCCAGGGAGTAAAAGTGTGTTTTTAGAGCTGATTTAAAAACCTCAACTGATCCTGCAGATCGACCGTGAAAGGGCAGGTTATTCCAGGTTATCCCAGAGTCTGGGCGCCGCCGCCACAAAGGCTCTGTCACCTTTGGTCTTCAGTCGTGTTTTAGGGGCGGCCAGTAGCAGCTGATTGGAGGATCT
>JBAMYA010044270.1:0-12611 GCA_037176975.1 Arrhamphus sclerolepis
ACACACACACACACACACACACACACACACACATATATATATATATATATATATATATATATATATATATACATATATACATATGTATGCACACACACACATACTTGAATATTATGCTCTTGTGCACAGTTTTTGGAAATGGTTTTTTTTCTTTTTCCTTTCTTAATAGGTGCCTTTTAAAATGTTTTTTCCAGGGGTCCAACCATGCTTTTTTTGTATCACCCACAAGCCTTTTCACACAGAAAATTAGCCGTCAGCACAAACTAGGATCCACTGCAGCTCTTTAGGTTTCAGCGACATTATGCAAGTATGTTGAAATTGCTATTTTAAACAATGATAAGAAAATCGTTTATCTATCTATTTCTTTCATCGTTGACACAGAGAGGGACAGGCAGGCAGGCAGACCTAAAATCCTGATCTCCAGGTAACAGAAGACCCTTTCACCTCACAAAGAAAAGCTCACCTTTCCCTCTTTCTGCCCCTTGTTCCCTGTTTGAGAAAGTTTACGTTTTCTATTAAACATGTGGTACTGACAGGGGCAACTCAGGGGATCCCCTACCTGATGTAGGACACACACACAAACGCACGCACACACATGTACACACACACGTACGCACACAGAGTGGAGTTCTGTCAGTGTTGCAGACTGTCTGTCTCCTTGTCGATCCAGCGGTGACTGTAACTAGGTGTAATGGCCAGCCTGTGGTTTGTGACTCTATGGGCCTATTCACAAGACCCCACCCCACCTTCTCCATCTTTTACACACACAGAGACACTACACACACGTACACACTCACTGTTTACAGTTGTGTATTTGGACGGAGCAACTAATTGAAACATATTTCTTTTTCCATCCAAAAGAGTAAAGGGCATCCCTATTTTTCCAGTATGAAGGTGTGTTGTGTACTGGTAAAGTGTCCATGCATGCATGTCGTGCACTCTGCTGCAGAGTCCACTTTGGCTGAGAAAAGCATTACCCTGCAAATCCAGATGGCACTGGACCCATTCTTTTAAACAAGTTATTTGGGGTATAGGACACTTTGTGACGCATATGGGGTCCAGATCTGCTGTTCTATACATGGTCTTTAAATGTATTATGGAATTTTTTCCTGGCAAGTCAACATTTATGTATGGCCCACACATATTCCCAGCACTGCTGCAACAGTTTTGGAGCTGTGTGGCCTCCAGTATACAGTTGGCCAAGGTCTAGGAAACTTTACATAACTGAAGGGGTGTAAATATAACATGAGTAAATGTATAATCACGTGTTTATTTTCCTGATACCTGTCCATATTTTTCTAAAAAGGGAAAGGTTGGGGTTATAACACAAATAAATTTAATTACAATCCAGTGTGCTATTGAAGGACCATTGCTCCTGACATTCATGTGGATGACATTTATCACCCACCTAAACATTGTTACAGACCAACCCTCCAAAACACGACACGTCCCAATCTGATGAAGCATCTGTGGAATTCTCTGGAACACACCCTGTCTGCACAGAACCCAGAGGACATTCTGCCAGTGTCCAGACCCTGCAGGACACCAACAGAGTTCAAGGCTGTTTAAGCAGCATGACAGAAACTTACGGAGTTTTAATCACGTAGTTTTAATGTTAATGAGACTGTAGCTACCAAATGGAAACCAGAGCAATAAAAATACTTTTAAGCTCACAACAGCTGTCAAATGTCATAGTTTCCTTCTCTCATACTTCTTATTTACCTTTTCTCTGAAACTTATCTGGGCCTACCAATTTAGTCCAGGTTTATATTAAGAATAGTCTTCTTTTTTTCCTGCGTTTGTAGTTTTCTGTTCCTGTTTTAAACCTATCAGCGCACCACATCACCACAAATGAAAATGGCAGTGTTGTTCAAGCAAATCCAGCAGGCCATCCCGTCACGTGAGGAAGTCTTTTCAGACGAAAAGACATCACATCACTGCTCCTTATATACTGTTGCACATTGTTCTTCTTTCTATGTCCGTAGATTCTCTCACTGGCTGATTTTTATTTATAAATCTATTCTTGGACTTCTGCCTCCATATTTGTGTTCAAACATGCACAGAAAACTCAGGCGATACGGCTTTCATTCTTTGAACATTATACAGATGCAGGTCCTGAGCGTCATAACTGAACTGGGAAAAAAGACTTTTAAATTTTCTGCCCGTCTACTTTGAACGACGTGCGAAAGGACTTGAAACTGACACATTTTGTATCTCTGGGGGATACAAATCAGTTCTAAAAGACAGGCAAATGTACTCAGTTAGGTCATGTGACTGCTGAATTTGTTGAATACTTTATTTGTGTCTTGTGTGCTTGCTGTAACCATTCTGTTTTAATGCTGCCATCTTGGCTAGGTCACTCTTGGAAAAGAGATTTTAAATCTCAGTGTGTCTTTTTTTTTACCTGGTTAAATAAAGGATATTGATTGATTGAAAGCTTTTAGACTTTAGAATAAATAACCTTTCCTTGAACCAGTATCATCTGGTTTCATCTTATTCCCCCAGTTCTTTTGAACATCTGAATGTAGCAACAGCACATCATGGTCTTGAGATTTTGATTTTGCATTTGAGTCTTGGACGGCTCTCCTCGTCTTGTTCGGGTTTGGTCTTGTTTTAATCTGGTGCCCTTTTGGTTTTGGACTCCTGGGGCCCATTTCAGAAAGGTGATGAGTATGTTGAAACTGAACTCAGGGAAACTCGGGGCAAAATCGAGATAAAGTAACGCTGACCAAGAAAGTTCAGTTAAGCCAGTTACAGAAACCGAGCCAAATCATACTCTGAGTCTGTTACCATGGTAACTGATGATGTGACCTAAACCTGACTGAGAGCTGAAACTAATTAAATTTCATCAGAGAATCCATGATGTAACATTCCCATAAATGTAAGTTCTTTTTTTTTGTATGATGCTGCAGGAGACATAGACTGCATTCACTCACATATTTTTATTGTAAGTTATGTATTTTTTTTTTAATTTTTTAAATTAGATTAAAGATTAAGTTGAAACTATAATTGTCCTTAACTTACAAGCAATTTAGACAAGAGGTCCTCCTCTGCAGCGACCAGCTAAGTCATCAGAGATCCTACCTTCCACTTCATCTATGGTGCGTGATAACTAATTATTTATTTTTATTCAATCATAGCAATTGTCATGTATGATATTTTCATATTTATTTTTTGTGAATATTTCAAATCTACTTGCAAGCTTGTATGACAGAAGGCATACATGCCTTTTCCTTTTTTTTTTCTTTTTTTTTTTACACCCAGTACATTAACTTGAAAAATGAAAATGATTCCCTCCTCTCATCCTCAAAGCTCCCCAGTGACCCCAGTCTCACTCTTCCAGATACAAAAGCTGCACTCTTCTAACTGATGCAGAGCGACCCAGTCAGCCCCATGAGCCAATAAGTTCCATTCTAAGTGGATTTAAATGGATAAAAGAGAAAGTCAAGCAATGAAATGGTATTAAAAGGTTTCTGTAGGTCACTCCAACTACATGTCTTTCAGCTCACCTTGCATCATGTCGAGTAGACATGATAAGATTTGATGGAGAAGGTGTGTGAGTGAGTGGTCCATCTTCCCTTCAGTGTTCTGTGAGTGAGAAACAACAATGCAGACAGTGATTTCAGCGAAGAAAGGTGAAATTTCAACTTTTTCCTTCCCAAGAGGCTACATGGAGTGGTAAAGTACAGAAATTAGCTGTGGGGGAAGATGGCCTCAAACAGAAGGTCACTGTGCATAAATGTCTGGGAAGAGTAAGGACAGAAAGAAAATTAAGGAGGGCATTTCACTGAGGGGGCTACGCAAAGCAGCAGCTATTGATTTAACTCCTGTATGATTGACATATGATTTCCCACGGTGGGACTGAAAGAGGTTAGCAGCCCATCACGGAGTCAAAAAGCAATGACTGAGACAAACATGCATGCTCAAACTAATGCCTAAGGATAGTTTAGATACTCCAGTTAACCAAACATGTTTCTGGATTGTCAGTGGAAGCCGAAATGTACAAATTTAACCAAGAAAGTTTTCAGCCAGGATTCAAATAGGGAACCTGATAACTGTTGGGTCACAGTACTAACCACTACAGCACTGCTAACAGGAAAATCAATTTCCTACTATTTCCCCCCTCCAAAAATTACTTTATTTTATGCTTAGCTTTTCCTGTGGCTATTGAAGAGAGCTGTGCGCCAAGAGGATGGATAAACAAATTAGCAAACCAGCATTTGGAGATAAAATTTCATCAATGTTTTAGTCAGCATATTTCATGAAATAATGGGATGCAGCCTAATATAAATAGTGACATGTCTCGCTGGCTACGCAGAACATGATCTCCTATCTCTTAATATGCCTCTCCACTTTTGTTTTTAGGTTTGTTTTGCCAAAGTAATTTCAAGTGCCTGAGTTGGTTACATTGTTTTCCAAAGCTGCGGTCAAACTACAACATAAACCTGAGAGTTCAGGCCAGAAGCCAGTAGAGTTACAGGATCACTTGTAATCATTTCATCTCTCAAGACAGTCACTCTGAATGCTTGAGTTTTTGTTATAAATCAAATCAAGTTTATGAGCTGCATATGTATAACTTTTTGAAAGCTGTTGCAGTTGTTTTTGTTTAAAAAACAACTTTAGACCATCATAGTTGACCCTGTAGCGCAGTAGAAGAGCTGCAGCCTGTTTTTAGTCTGTGTGACTCAGTGTATTATACATGTAGAAACAAAGGTAACTTTCTATTCTTATTGTCATACTTGCTGTTGCCATAGTTACCTGATTGTGTTTGTGCTGATACCTGTACCTGTTATTCCTACCCAAATATTGGAAGTCACATTTTTATTGTAAACTGACAAAAGCATGACAGAGAAGAGACGTCTTGTCTCTTGTTGGTGTTTGTATTCTTGAAAGGCTAACTGGGCAGGAAGAAGAGACGAACATAGTGTCAGCACCTTTCTCCAACACAACTAAAGGGGCCATCTGTAGCCTGTCTTAGTCAGGGATAAGCCAAAAGCCAATCCAGCTCTCTGAGGACTGATCTGCGGCTGGGCCAATGTCCTCATAATCCTATTAGGAGTGGGTGATTTCTTCAGATGTAACCAGGGTTATTGAAGGCAGATAAAGTGAGGCTTTTGAACAAAGGACAGATGAGAGTTTCACTCAATTAGACGATATTCTAATGGCTTGAAAAGTATTAATGGTTTATGGTTTGGAGTTCAGACAGAAGACTTTTGATGATGTAAAACATACATACATACATACATGGTTTAGTTTAAAATCACATTATTAACCAAAGAATACCTAAAGAAAAGATGATGTCTGAATAGTTTATATGAAAGAATAAACCACAGTGCTCTTTAAGACCTTTTAACAAAGACATAAGAATGGAACTGAAAATGAAATTGTATTTACTATTTCTTATGCCCGTGTTCATACATAGATTGTATGAGAAGAACTAGACAAACCCCTGTGATGTCTCTCATAAGTTTTCTGAAAACAAGGGATGAAATATATACTGTTTTTTTATGTGGATTCAGTGGCTTCATGTGTATTTTTTGAAGTCGGCTCTGTGTTTACAGCAGACTTTTGCTATCCGATCTTTTTTATGTTTTTGATGGACATGGCTTCATGTAGCCTGGGCCTCAGTCTGCCGGTTTACTCACAGTTCCAGGAGTGTCCAAGTCCAGAATGGGAGACATTCTGTAAACCAATTTACAGGGCTGCCAAGTTTCAGATCAGAAGAGTGAGACTTTAGTGCCACAATGGTTGGTGGTGAAAAAATTGGCCTTTTTTTAACATCAATTTGGCCTGTTTTAACGCTGATTTATACCTTAAAACTGATGTCCTCACCTCCATGCCAGCTGCTCTCCCTGCACAGTGGCCTCCGAATGCTAGTCTTAATTAACCAGAAATTAGCTATGAAAATTGTAACAAGAATTTTGACAACATACATTTATTTTATATAAGTTCATTCCTCTATCATTTAGCTGGGGACATTTCCAATGTTGTATATATTGGCTTCAGATTTTGATGCCTTGATGACAGAGGCAGGGGGCTCCCATTTAAAACACTGTGGCTCAAGGCTCGCCACCTTCACTGTCATGATGGATGATAGAGTTCCCTCAAGAGCCAAACTGTTTTGGTTTTTGGTTTTGTTCAGTCCAACCACAGAGAAAACTCCTTATATTTGGCAGCCTTTGTCTTGGCTCCTGTTTAGATGGGCAAAATTTCTTAATCAGACTAAAAACTTTTGGAATTATTAATTCTGAATCCACTGTTTATATGGTTACTAAATCAAACAATCCAAAGATGAAGTGGTAAACGTGCACCACACTTTATTCTGAATAGCAGCGTTTTGACATGAGCAGAGTTGTCTAATTGTCCTAAAACAACCGCAGAGGAAAAACTTGGTTTGGTCTCCATGGGTATTAATGCTTGTAACCTCAACCCTGTACTGCTCAATCAAGTTCTGTGCAGATGTTTTTCCTGAGATCTTGGATGCACTTTAATATGCCCAAAAACCGCCATTTGTTAAAAAACACTAAACGCTTGTTAAAGACACCGTTTTGACACAGTTTCTTACATTGCTTCTGATTGGTTTATATTGCGTGGTGCCTTCCGTGGTTGGTTAGATTTAGGCACGAGAGACTCATGGATTGGTCTGGGATTGGTTATCTTGGTCAGTTAATCAGTTAGTCGAAGCTGCGAGGGCCAAAGTTTATTATCGTGAAAAAATAAATATAGAATATTGAATGGGGAATAAGCGTGAGAAATATCAAGCGTGTCGTGTGGTTTGAGAATGGGTCAAATTGCGTGACTGTCACACTCAAAGCGTGACGCTTGGCAGCTCTGAATTTGAGCTGCACTTTTTGTTTGAAAAATTGAAGTTAGTGCAGTCTCCTGCTGCTTAGCTAGGCTCAGACCCCCCCACCCCTCCTAACCCCTCCCAGCTGTTTGTGGAGGTCTATTAGTACAATGAACAGTACGATAAAATATTTATGACAATGCTCTGTTACGTCTCAGAACAACCAACAACCAACAGAACTTATGCTCAAAGGTCAAGACAGTGCTAAGCACATAGTAGCAACAGTGATGACAGCTAGCGATTGCCGTTCAATCAAAAGACCATAACCATAATTATACATAAATTTGTAGCTTCATATAAGTTTGTCTGATGTACAAAAAAAAAACAAAAAAACAACAAGTTGACTGGTTGTATCATGAACTTTGTTACTCAATTTGGTGCGCTAGCAAACATTGCTGCTGTGCTGAACAACCTGTAGAAACCACCATCGGACATCTTATTGCTCCTTTGTGGGATCATTGTGAGCATACAGAAAGTATAAAGAAGCTACAAAGGTGAGGATAAGAACAAACCTGCTTTGAAAACTCATCTTTACAACTTTCTGCTGTCTTTCTGACCTCCCTGACCTGCCCGCTTGTAGTCAGGGCACCTACACCATCATCTCTGGCATTCAGGTGAATATTGCATCTCATCTAAGCGTCACATATTTTTTGGATGACGTACATGTCCAATGCACTAAATGAAGGTAAGTTACGTGTGGCAAGCATAACTGTTTTAAAAGTTACAATGGCTCCCTGGTGCTTTGATGAGCAGTCCCATAAAAGTCTGAAGGAGACTTGGAGATTACTCTTGTTCCATTTTCTCAGCTCATCGACATGCATGTTTTAGAGTTTCAGTGGAATGACATCACCGGGGCTGTGACGTACCGTGTTTAGTCCTAAACTGAGCAAGGGTAATAGTGTAAGCAGAGTCAAACTGGATGCTAAGTCTTCAGGACTCACATCAGAAGAGCCATACATGCAATGATGTATAGATCCTACAAATACAACTTAAATCTGTAACATACTTAACAGATTAATTGCCCATACTGTACTGTACTGCAATACTGCAGGCAATGTGCAAAAATGTGAAGAAACTTGATGAATGTTATAAATTTATCTGTAATAGTCACAGCTGAAAGCTCAGTTCCTCCTTTGGGTAAAGTTTGGTAAAAGGGGTAAGATTATCATCATGAAGCAAGATTTTGAAAAAAACAGAAAATACAGTTCATGCAGAGTAATAAAGTCATGAAACAAGACAAAAGTAAGGCAGGAACGAGTGAACAAAGATTACTGTAGTGCTAAACATCAACGGAGCTATTTACTTCTGTCTTGAGGTTTTAGAAACAGGTCTATACTCAGAATAAGTCAAACTATTAAGAAAAAAAAAAGAATAAGTCAAACTACCCCGTAAAATGTAAAAGGGGAGTGTGGAGTGACAAATCTGAAAACAAATATCTCCTTTTCCCTCACTCTTGTCATTCAACTTTTCTGTCAGCATCGTTATTGTTGCTGCTCATGATTTATATTATGCTGATTAGTAATTGTACAATATTAATATTATAATATATGTATCTTTAAACTGTTAACTGTTCTGTCATAATCAATAGACTACAATCCATATGATTGTGTTTTTTTTCTTTTAGTGACAGGACTGTTAATTTTTTAGACATGTATATCTTCACCACACAGCCCACATAACAAATAATAAAATTAATGGTGATGAATAATTTAAAAAAAAGAAGAAGAGAGGATTCAAAATGTTTTGACATGTGATCAAGGGGAAAGAGGTTGTTCTTTGAGAAAACAAAGGCAGCGAACCCTGCAAGAGGCCGACTTTTGACAGCTGTGTGTGAAGGACCATGTTTTCGAGAAAAGAGCAGCCATGTGGTGTGTTTGTGAGGGGCGAGCATGCTCACACGCACATGCCTGCTATTGTTTTGAGTCAGCCTTGCCGTCACCTGATTCCCCTTGTGTGCTCGAGAAGTGTCTGTCACATGTTGCTCCACGTAGGAACTCTCACTCTTGCTCTGATTATCTCTCTCCGTCTCACATGCACACGGACATTCAGACACACCCTGTGGCTTCAGATGTTGACCGTTAGATAGGAAGGCAAGTGGAAGAAGATGAGCATATCATAATAATGGGGTTAATAACAAATACTCCTGGCTCACCCTAAAACTAGCTACTTTAGCTCAGCTCAGTTCATGCTACCCTATGGTGCTAATGAACATTGTAATACACTATTTTAATCAAATCTGTCGATCCAGATGGCTGGAAATCCAACCGAGAGTGACTCTCAATGAGCCGACGCTGAATCGCGATAGCATTGCAGTCTACCAAGGTCTTTGTCACAGCTGGCTCCTGGCTCTTTCAGCCCAGCCACAGCGGAGGAGCTGCGGGAGCTTGTGGCGGACGTCGACAGCGGGAGATCCCATTTCAAATGACTATTGTGTCAGCTTGTTGAAAGTCCTGGTGCTGACTGGGAGAAGGGGTCCTGTTACAGACCTCCCTACTTCAGTCCCCATGGCTTCGTCACAGCTGGGTCTTGGCGGAGGTCTTTTTTTTTTTTTTTAACTGTGAAGCTTGTGTACGTTTAAACTTCACAGTGTGAGCTTATTTAAAAATCCTCTGCAAGATATCACCCAGCATTCAAACTGCCAGGCAGAATTCTGGAAAATGTTTTTTTTTTTTAAACAACCAAAACTGAAGGTAGGAGAACAACTGGGAGCCATGTGAGGGGAATGTGTTGGAGTGTGGACGTTGGCACTGATGCAGACTCTGTATTGGCACACTGAGCTGCTTGGCAGCGGGAGGGGAGGCAAACCTCCACGTGAGGTGCCACACAGGCACACATGCACATTATGGTCGATGAGCATGCACCCACTCACTCACAATCTGCATGCAGTTATCCTCTTCGTACAAATACAGCACTTACACACAGACAGGTAAATGCATTGTTTAGCAATCGTACAAAACACGCATGCCTGGAAGGACACAGGCAGATTACTAAACTGGGTCTGTATATGGCTACAAATACAAAAAGGTTTGAGTCTATGTGCAGGTGCACTGTGTTTTCTCACTTGGTTCATCTGATGCATCAAAAGCAGAGTCTTGTAGCTCCCATCTTCTCTGACTTTGCTGATCTGATTTCTCAGTTGTTTACTGCTGTTGTGATGTGCCGTGCACAAACAAAATGTACTCCTCTTCAGAGTGCAGGTGTTTACCTGCACGGAAATTATATAAAAGCTTCATTTGATGCATGCAGAGTCATTGGAGACTAATACATGTAAATGGATCCACATGCTTTTGACATGGCTTTGCATGGAAAGAGTACAAACACAGGTTTGTAAAGTATTGTTGCAGTGAACCAAAGAGTATTGTCCATCCTATCAGCTCAAGTGAAAAAACATGGAAAAGAAAGAAAGAAAGAAAGAAAGAAAGAAAGAGCAGCATCTTCTAAAAGCAGCTAGTACGATGAAGCCTTTACCACTTTGTAATGTTGCCAGTTCTTCTCACTGCATGGACAAGACTTCTGGCATTAAGGATGCTAAGATTGCTTTTTGGTTGCCTTTGTCCTGTTTTTTTCTGCAGACACATGTCAAAGTGTGCATTAAGTAGGCTTTTTATTGCATTTTTTGTTTCAAAATTCTCCACACTTTCCTCCCAGGGAACACAGGAGGACTGCAGTCAGGGCAGTCCATTACCCCGGGTCCTTCCTCAGCTATGCCTTCGTAATGTGTACAAACCCTGGACAATATTAAAGATTCACAGTATAAGTTTGCAAGACATTTGTGAATGTAGCGCCATATAAGTACTACTTGGAAAAACATCTGTGAGAGTAACCGCTTGTCTATATGGTTATAACAGCTACGGATGAGTGACAGACAGTTGTGGCATCATAGATATATTCTCCCCAGGATTAGTGTCATGTGACATAATGATGTCAACCTGTGCTGTTGAAGGTCTGACATGATTTTGATGCTCATATTTCTACGTTTCATGGTGACGTAGAAAAGAAAAAGCATGAGGTACAGCGTCTTTCACTTTGGACAAAAAGCTACACTTCAAAGAGAAGAAGGGAGGTTAAAAACCCAAAATACTCTAGGTACACTCTTCACATACCATTTTTATTTATTTATTTTTTAGTCAACTACGTCCAGATATGATATTTAACCTGCAGTATGTTTTGGTGACAATGACAAACACACATATGCAAAATACATGAACGATTACTGATGCCGCTTATTGAACAGTCTAATCAATTTCATTGCATTCTTAAATCTGTTTTCATGTCAGCTCCACTCCACATCTGCATGTTAAGTCCAGAGTAAGTGAAAAACTACGTAGGCTAGCCATCCTATTTCTTTTCCATTTTGATAGAAATAAATAGTCTTGTTCCTCTGAATTCATCTTCAATTTCCAGAAAGCAGTACCAACAGAAACAGAAAAATTATCTCCGAAGAGCACTGGTGTCCTGGTTTAGTTCTTTTTTTTTCAGTGTTGGTGGTGGTTCTGGTTTTGTCCTGCTTTTAAGTCCTGATGTGTTCTGTTTGACTTTCCTTGTTCCTCGTTCCCGTGATGTGTTTCTCCTGTGTCTTGTTACCCTTCTGCGTGTATATAATGTCCTGTCTTTGGCTGCTCCATACTGTTTGCTTCCTGTGTTCTTGCCTGGATTTTGTACCATGTCATTTGACAATAAATTCAGTTTTGGACTACTCCTGCCACCGGCCTTCTCTCCTGCATCTGGGTCCTCCACAACCTCACCACACATGACAATTGGATAGATGTAGGCAGACCAACAACCAGATTACTATCAATAAAAGACATGCATCTGCACCACCTTGGTAGTTTTCACTAGTGGCTGTTGGCCACTGCTGTTTGAATCATCACATAAAATTGGCCTCTGCCCAGTGTGATTGGGTTGCTATGGTCTGTACTGGCAGAATGGGAATGGTGCCAGACCCATTTCACAGTAAGAATTTTCACAAAGTGGATGGGACTAGCTGGCCAGGTAACTGATAAAGTATTCAGTCATGGAAAAACAATGGTTGTCAGAACCTCTTTAGGCCTGCCCCTGCAAAAAAAAGACCATCAGTCACTGCCATAGATTTCCAGGCATGTCAGTCAAGCCATTCAGAAAACCTAAAGTCACCTCCCCTTAATGTCCATTACAATGAGTAAAATCAAACAATATTGAGGATTTCATGTGTGAAAGAAAACACAGAGTTGCATAATTTACATCCCACTGAAGGCAAAATGCCTGATCAGCTCGTGCCCACATGTGTAAAGAATGACCATTTGTCCAAGAGTGTGGCCAGTGTTTGGATAGATGAGCAGATGGGAGGGTCATCAATCCAGCTGATTGACAGATGCACAAAAAACAAAACACTTTCCCTCTGAGAGTACCTGATTATGGGCTGATTGTTGAGAAGGGGCGTTTTTATTCAGTGCTCTCTGCCACAGCTTTGATAATGCTCGGCACACACACCTCAGCAATGTCAAATCTAGAAATAAAGAGTAAATGGACCCACGTGTAGATGCCCACTTGCGCGTCGAGAAACATTTACCAACATGCTCATGTGTTTGCTCATCGACGTATTTACTCATATTGATGCATACGTGTACACACAGCTATTGACTTGATCCATGCATAATGCAGTAGGACCCCAGTGTTTACACTTGGCAGTATAATCTAATCAATGCATTCATGAAATGTTTTTTCTCTCCTACTGTGGCATTATTCCATTTATACCAATAGAAGACACACGCATGCGCACGCACAT
>JBAMYA010044271.1:0-12610 GCA_037176975.1 Arrhamphus sclerolepis
CACCACGGTAGGACCCAACATCACCACGGTAGGACCCAACATCACCACGGTAGGACCCAGCAACCATGGTAGAACCCAACATCACCATGGTAGGATCCAATATCACCATAGTAGGACCCAACATCAACATGGTGGTACCCAGTATCACCATGGTAGAACCCAACAACACCATGGTAGGACCCAACATCACCATGATAGGACCCAACAACACCTTGGTAGGACCCAGTATCACCATGGTAGGATCCAGTATCACCATGGTATGATCCAATATCACCATGGTGGTATCCAGTATCACCATGATAGAACCCAACAACCATGGTTGAACCCAGTATCACCATGGTAGTACTTGCAAATCAAGAAGTTTATACAATCTACCTTTGATCCCTATTATTTTACTCCTATTATTCAAAATAGGAGCAGCACCAGTGGGATAAATCGCATACAGTTTTGTCATACTGGCTGCCACAGCGAATCAGATGTTCCCTGAAAACATTTGTTCTCTAGAAATGCCCCAAAGCTTAATTGATAATAAGCATCTGCAGATAACTTTGAAACTTCAAAGTGTGGAATAATCAAAGATTACACAAATTTGGCCAGAATGAGAGGTTTGCATAAAAGAGAGTTTGACATACGTTATTTCTGCCAAACTGTACCTAATTTGTTAACAATGTTTCCACTGAAACCCTGAAAGTTTCTTTTTTTCAAAGATGCCAAGGTTGTACTGTAACTAGTCACACCCACTAATTACAGTAAACCTTAATATTAGGACACGCTTTAGATAATGGAACAAAGCACCTTGTCAATTATTTACCTGTGAGTGGTAAAACAAAGGTTTGGAAAGATAGTTTATGAATTAATGTTCATGTTTACAGAATAAATCCAGAAAAGGTTTCAGGTGAGCATTTCCAGAGACGAACAAATCACCTCCTACTTCTACTGAAGTTGGAAAATTTCACAGCTTCACATTTCAATTTAAAGTGGATTATTTGATTAATAAGTAATCCTTGTTTTGAACTCAATCATGTTGTTGTTGACCCATAAATGTATTTATCAAAGTTCACTTTGAAACGCCCTTCGGACACAAAGACAGGCCTATAAATTCTTACTCTCATTCAACTTTTTCACTCCTGGTTTCTCACACAGTTTCTGCAGGGTATGTACTGAAACAATTTGAAATAATGATTTTACACAGCATATACTTTTAAAACATTTCCTTTGTCTTTACAGACTTTGTGTGGTGAATGTGGTCCACAATGGGAATTCCTGGAGGTGTATTTTTACTCATTTTCTTGCATCTTTTTGCAGGAGTTTCAGGTAAAGCACCTGTTAGTTTTTTAATCTTTGGTTTGAAATAGTAACAGGTGACAGATTTTAGGATTTAAAAAAATATGGACACAACACCTAAACACAGACACATTAGTTAATTTGATGCCACACGTGTGTAGTAGGAGGTAAAATGTAGATCATGTAGCATCAACATGCATCAATTAACCTGTGTACTTTTTACAGGGATGTTGGTGTCCAGCTGTGATTCATGCCATAGTGAAGCAGTATGTGTGGACATACGGGAACGAGGCGATGCTCTCAGTACCAAGATCTCCTGTGTCTGTAAAGATGGCTTTGTAGGCGATGGTCTTACCTGTTACAATCCTAAAATCTGCAGCAACTCTTCTTGCTGTCGCCAAGGTTACCGATGGTCATCAGCCAGCGGCTGTGTGGACATAGACGAGTGCTCCCTCCCAGACCCACCCTGCGCACCACCTCAGATTTGCTCTAACACACCAGGCTTCTTTGAATGCTTGCAGCCTTCCTCCAGGACCAGAGTGGGCCCCTCGTCTGTCCTTTTTAAATGTGGAAACATAGTTTGTCCTTCAGGCATGGATTGCATCCAGACTGGTGGGAGGGCCCAGTGTGCTGACCCCTGTGACCACTACACCCCACTGCATGATGAGTGGCGTTCAATAAATAACACAATGAATGATGTTAAATACTGTGATCGCGATGTTAACTGGCTGGGCTGGTATCGCCTCTTTCTGGGACAAACCAGCGCTCAAATTCCAGAGAGGTGTATAGCTGAACACAGATGTGGAACTGATGCTCCCTTGTGGATGACAGAACCCCACCCCATACTGTCAAATAAAATTGTAAATCGCACAGTGTGCAATGCCTGGAGTGGCTCTTGCTGTTATTTTAGCTCTCATGTCATCCATGTTAAATTCTGTTATGAAAACTTTTATGTCTACAAACTGGTGCAGCCATCTACATGCCATCTTGCATATTGTGCAGGTATTGTTCCATCTTAGATATATTTCTAAATTACACTGCCCCTCCTGCTCTCAGATGAAATACTTCATAAGCGTGGGATCTGATTGTTTTTTCATGAGTCTGGTACTTTTTTCTCTGTAAACAGAATTAAAGCAACCTCCACTGCAGCTTATTTGTGGCCGAGATAAACTCCAAGTAGGACTGAACTTGAACAGCCTGGCATCCTCTGGATTAGACCCCTTCTCGGGCCACCTGGCCAACCGCAACTGCTCCCAGGGCCGAGTCCACGGTGATGCTGTTTGGTATGAAGTGGAGGCCCAGAGCGGCGTCTGTGGAAACATACTGAGGGTAAAAGCTCTTTCTTTTCCTAGTTGTTTATTTTATTAAGGTGAGTGGTCCTTCTGATATCCACAACTACTGCCTAAATTTGCTTATTCACTTCTTCTGTAAATACTCTACTTCACAAAGTGATTATTAATCACAATATGAATAACACGATCAATAACCAGTGCCACCAATCAACAAACACCCGAATCAAGTAATCTGTTGCTAATATAACCTCTCCGTGTATATATGACTATAGCTGTGCTGTTAGTCCATAAATGGGAAATGTCTTAACATTTATAATACTCATAAACTGATAGACTATTCTCAAACTATCCTTATTACTGACTTGGCTAAAAATGTAATCATCTGTCTTTCAGACCAACCACACACATGCCATCTATGCCAACAGTTTGTTCATTTACCAAGCAGGCAATGCATCCTTTGCCCCCCCCGAGAGATATTTCTTCTCTTGCTCCTATCCCCTGCACACAGATGTCAGCCTGGATGTGGCTCTGAGGCCAACCCTGGAGTAAGTAGTCCTACCTTAACTTATCAGAGGCAACTAGAATGATATGGTTATCTATAATGTATAACTGACCGTGATTTCTTTTTTCATGTTGCTGTCTCTGCATGGACACCTGCTGTTGTAATGAACTTTATGCTGTATTGTTTGGCTGCATCTGGTTTTGGATCCTTTCCTCACTAAACAATACAATTTCCAAATGCATATTTTGTTGACAGGTGGGAGCGTGGTATCTCAGGCTCAGGTGCAAAAGCTAGCGCCTCCATGTCTCTGTTCCGTGACTCCAACTATGCTGAGACGTATCCAGCAGGCCTGGTCATCCTTCCAGTGGGTTCAGTATTGTATGTTGGCGTCTCTGTGGATGAGACAGACCCTAACTTTGTAGTTGTTCTGGAGGACTGCTTTGCCTCTCACTCCTCAAACCCTGAAGATCCCATGCAGTATCCCCTCATCCAGAACAAGTAGGTGCACTTCCTGAGCCTTGGCAACCACTTTCTGGGATTCAGTGACGTATAATTACCTGGATGTCCTTGTCCTCTCCCCCGACAGGTGTCCCACTAATCACCAGCAGGTGTCAGTAGTTGAAAGTGGCTCATCCCTCCAGGCTCGTTTCTCTGCTCTGATGTTCCTTCACCAGGATGAGTACAGAGACATTTATCTTCACTGCAGCCTCGGTTTGTGTGACCAGAGAAGCTCCAGTTGTGTCCCAGTGAGTTACATACTTTTTACACTATGGAATTTACAGTGCTCCATGTGGTTTTTTAATCTTTTCTCCACCTTCTCCCACCACTAAGATTTGTCGAAGCAGGATGTCTCGTTCAGTTTCCAGCTCTGCTGCTGTCAAGGCCATCAGCATTGGACCAATAATCTGTAAGTATGAGTTTTAGTCCTGTTTCAAAGTTTATGTCTCAGCAGAATGACATTTAAGGAATCAGTGACCCTGTCTTTGTCCCTTTCTTTCTGTTTATTTCAGGGAGGAAATAACTATTAACACACTCATGCAAAGATGCTCTTGTGAAATAATTAATAAAAATATGTTTATTTTCCATTTTACTTTTTATTAAAAGGAAGAAAATGAGAAAAGCATGGATGACATTGCATGATGATGAAACAACCCTGTAACAGCTACGTAATTTACATTGTGTTCAGCTCTTTGTTTATAAACTTGCCTATTTTACTGCACTTCTCCCCAGAGAGAATAAATGTAAACACAGTTACACACTCCTGGCTGTGTTTGTGGGAAAACATACAAAAGGTTGTTTTTATTAAGATGTATATTCTGCACCATAAATATTTACACATTTACACAACTTATACACTCCTGCTTATCATTTCATGTTACTTTTTCACACACCTAAAACTTTAATCTTGGAGTTTTAATTGACTCAGACCTGAACTTCAGCAGCCACATCAAGGCTTTTTACCTCCTCAAAGTGATCTCCAGAGTCAGAGATCTGATGTCCAGAGTCAGGGATCTGATGTCCAGAGCTGATTTAGAGAAGCTCATTCATCCTTCATCTCCAGCAGACTGACGACTGTGATGATCTCTTATCTTCAACCAGACAGCTTCAGCTCATCCAGAACGCTGCTTCCAGAGTCCCAACAAGAACCAGAAGAACTGAACACATCACTGCTGGTCTGAGATCCTTCCACTGGTTACCAGTTACCTATAGAATAGACTTTGAAGTGTTGTTAGTTCATAAATCACTTAATAATCTAGGGCCAGAATCCATCACTGATCTTCGAGTAGAATATTAACCAGTAGAGCTCTGAGATCTTTACCTATCAGTCAGCTGGTAGAAGCTCCAGTTAGGACCAAACAGAGTGAAAATGCATTTAGCTACAATTGTGTACATGGATGGAATAAACTTGCACCAGAGGGGGTATCCTTCTGCTGATAGCCAGCTGGGTAAAGGAAGAAAAGAGGAGACAGACGGGATAGAGAGAGGAGGGGCACAGTAATATAAATGTGGTGCAAAGATATACAAATATGTGGTATAAAAATACATAAATACGTGGTGGTTAGACGGTCAGACCAGGTAAACTGCAAACTCCAGTACCTTTTCTTGTTAAATTTCCTGTACTGTTTTTACTCATTTATTCTAAGCTGATTAAAATCTTTTTCCTGAACAAATTCTTTTTTTTTCGAATTGTTTTTTTTTTTCTTTTTAATTATAATTTATTTGAATTTTGTTTCGTGTTTCTTCCATCTTAATGCCTTTGTTTACTTCCTGGCACTTTGAGTGGCATTTGTGTATGAAATGTGCTACACAGATAAACTTGCCTTCCCTTAAAAAATATCTAAAAAAAATAAATAACAAATTATAGCTTTTGTTTTGCTTCTTTGGACTGTAATAGTTCTGAACATTTATCACTGTAATGTTTCTTGTACTAAACATTTGTAACAGCGACTGGCCTGACGTGAACCGTACTGGTAACCATGCTGGTAACCAGCGGTCACCAGCAGGGGGCGATACGCAGACACCCAGAGCCACTTCCGAGCTCCCGTCCAATCAAAGCAGAGCTCAGTTTTAAATATGAACCGATAGTTCCTTCTCCTTCTCCGGCACCGAAAACCACAACAACGACTGCGGTGACCACAGTCGGGATCCCGGACGCGACTCTTTTGCGGATATTCAGTGGTTTCTGAGGTCCAGCTGTTTGATGGGAACCCAGGAAGGAGACAGAGGTAAGGAGAGACTCCAGAGTCTGGGAGCTAACGACACGTACGGCTAACTCGCAGCTAAGTGTCTTCTGCTTCCCTGTTTTCTCTGAAACTGACAGCTGTGCGCTCACGGATCAGACCTAGCTGCAGTTTCAGGATTTAACCGTCAACGACAGTGTCCCTGTTAGAGAATATCAGCAACGTTAGCTGCCTGGTTTACACTTAACCGGTAAAATAATATGCGCGAAACGATCTAAAAGTGGCGCGACTACGTTTGTGTTTGAGGCTTGTTTCATGTCGAAACGTTATGAGCCAAAGTGACGAGAACTCGCTTTTTTTTAAGGTTAAACCTAATGAAGTTACAGTCCTGAAGACGTCAGTACAGCAGAAGCGCTGTGTAGCAACAGTTTGAGCCTTGAACCAGAACCGGACCTGGCAACCCAATCACTCAGACATGAGCCAGTCACAATGGGGACTCTGTTAGTGACGTACCACATAAAGATACTCTTTTATTACTGTTGTTATGCAGTAAGAAAGGACAATGTTTCGCTAAAGGACTTTCCTGATTATGCCTTTCTTTTTTCTTTGCAGATTGGGTTGATGTGGCTAATGACCTACTCAGCAAGTGTCACATAAGCTTGAGGTTGAGGAAACTGACGGACTGTAATGCAGACGTTTTCATTGCTTTGTATGAGAACATCTTTGGGGAGAAGGTCCCAGGTAAGAGCAAGTAATGGGTTTATCACATGCCACTGCAGCTGGCTTATCAATCAGTTCGTCAGCTTTGATCTTTTTCTCCCCATAAATTCTGCTTCCTGCACTTCTTAAGTCTGACAGTTAGCTACTTTCTTGTGTGATGTGATTAAGACCTCAACTTTAGGGTTTTTGAAGCGTAGCCCAGGTTTTTTTTTTATTTAATTGCTAATGTGTGATGAATGGGTCTTTATCATGCTAAATTAAATTTTGATGCTGAGGGTTAGTAAGCAATTAGGTTTAAGTTGGGCACATTTCTTCTGAGTGTGCTTGTATGTCAGGAATGCCTCTCAAGACCAAACATGCCAAGAGGAATGTTTTAGGCCTTTGTCAGACCTTCCTGCTGTTGACTGCGAGGCTCTGTCTATTAAATTATTAAGGGAAGGAAAAGTTAAAGCCCATAGTGATCAAATGAGTGTATGTCTCTTTAATTTTATCATGGTCTTAACGCATCCACACTTGTCTATATCAGTGGTTTCATTCTTGCATATTTTTGGTTATTCTCATTTCTATGACTTTATGTTTATGTTCAGATTATATTGCAGCATCATGTAGTCAGGAGGATGATGTCCATAACGTTCAGTCTGTGATAGATTCCCTGTCTTTGGATTACCTTCAGATCAGCCTTTCGCACATCACAGGTACTGCAATCATTTATCTGCAATTTTGAGATTACATATTGTATACCTGCTATATATTTATGTTTTTGTTATATATTTGATAAATGTCTAGTTTCTTGTGTAATACTGGAGAATATCTGTAGTACTTTCTCTGATCAGTTTGCTTATTTAGCTCTTTTTTTCTCAAAGGTGTACACAGAAACAGTATCAATCCATTCTTTTTCTTCAACAATTTTTTTTTTTTAAAAAGGTATAATTTAGAGGATGACTATTTGATTGTAGGAGAAAATATTGTCAGAGGGGAAAAAGAATCCATCAAGAACCTCGTGGAAATCTTTGACGGCCTGCTGGAGTATCTCAACGAGGAGATCAATGAGGAATCACCCAGTTGTGGTAAAGAGCTGCATTTGTTACTTTCTTGATCATAAATCCTTTGACTTGAAAACAATTTACGAACAAGTGTTTAAAATGTTCCTTAACAGGTCTTGAAATTCTCTGACTAATGAACAACAGCATATGACATATATGACTGTTGTCTGTTTAACCAAACTAAACAAAAATGCAGAAGCTCATAGCTGAATACTTTGTAGGGGTTTTTTTTTTCCAACAGGAGTAACTTGAAGAAATTGTTCTGTGTGAAATTCAGTCTTACATCTTGTGGAGACATTATTTTTCACATTTCCTTAAAAAAGTTGCTTGCCTTATTTTTTTTAATTTTGTTTTGTTTTTTTGTTTTTTTTTTCAGCTGTTTGGCTGAAGATTTTCTGTTGTGCTTTAGATCTTCGTACTGTTTTATCACCTGACTTCTGCTAAGCTTTAGCTATCAGAGCTGGAATGTTTTAGTACACAGTAGAGTGTGTGGATGGGTGCGCAGGTCCTGTTACTGCAAAATAAGCCTTAATCATTACAACTCCACCTCTGTGCTTAACTGAAGTCTTTAAGCGGATGTGCTATGTTTGATTTTCACCAGTGAGCATCACATGGTCTGAACCCTTGGGGTGAACTTGCTGGAGCATTCACTCCTGGGAGGACTAAAAACAGTCTTGAGTTTTTATCCACTTACACTCTTAATTTCAGTCTAAGTAGTAAGGCTTTATTTTGGTTTTCATGCACTGTTTTTGCATGTTGGTTTAGTTTTCCTTAACATTTCAGGGAGCTGTATTATGATGACATTTCTCCTTTTCTTTTGAAGCTTTTCTTATCTTGCTGCTGCTTTTCCCCTCTGGGTCAGTTGTTCTATTCTTGTTTTCAGAGGAATTTAATGAGATTCTCAGTGAGGATGAATCTGGTGAAACCAAGGAACCAAATGGTCTTCATGTCATGGATCAGAAGGGAACAAAGCTGGAGGGGATGTCGGTGTCTTCCAGTATAGAGTAAGCGTGGTTCATGCTCTCCACAAACACTAAGCACAGAAAAATACCTTCCCCTTTATGATTTATATAATAAATGGAAAGACCTTGCATGCCATCTTTTACATTGCTGTTGCTAATTTGAGCAAACTTCAAGAGAACATCAGGGTAAACAATGTGTCCACAGTTGTAACTTATCTTTTGCTTCACTTTTAGAATTTGTGGTTATAGAAGTGAAACTTCCCTTTCGTGTCTTGCTGCTGTCACAGTGCACGTCAGCTGTCAGCTCCTCTGTTTATCTGAACCCTTTCATTGTTCCTTGAAACAACAGTCATATCAGCAGACCTATCAAAGTTATTGCATGATCGGTTGCTGGAACAGGCGTCCTGCAGAAGGACATACACAGCTGTATAAGAATGCAGTTTCAGTTGATCCAGCTAAATGTAAAGCTGATGTGACAAAAATAAGACTGAAACTGTAAAAACACCTTAGATGTTTGAACGTAGCTTCATTCCTACTTTGTGCTTTGGGTTGTTAACCTTTGCAAAGGCAGTCCTTCAACCCAGCTGGAGCCTCTGAGTACCTTGGTAACGGTTTTCCTATGCAGCGTCTTGAGGAAAGTGGTTCTTAGATGAGGAGGAAATCATTTTTAAAACTAATCTGAAATATGAAGGGGAGAATATGAGGACATCAGATGGCTTCAGAATTCCTCAGATAGTTTATATGACACATGAATGTTGTACAGGGCAGTTGTTAAGTATTTTAAAAGGGACATAATAATCTTTGGTTGAATTATGGAAACTTTTACAATGTACAGATTAACATGAAATGATATTTATTTAATCTTTTTTTTTTATCTGTGGTGGCCCAGTTGAATTCAGTAGAGCTTTTCTTGATGAGAGCAACTAATGTGTCTTGATAAATGTAAATTAAGTACAATGTAAAGCTGTCATGGATCATATTATGCTCTTCTCTTTCAGATCGGCTTTCCAGTCCAGTAAACAATCCCTCCATTCCTGGAATGCTGAGGAGGTGGGATCCGCTAGTGAGCTCATTGGGCTTGGAGTGTCCGCACGCACATTTACAGACAAACAAGAAGGTGAACACATGGGTCGTCTTTGCTTCTGCTTATTGTCAGCGCTTTGGCTAAATGCTTTGTCTCCATGGACACGAGGTTTACTAAAAGGTTTAATTTGGGTTTTTTGGTCTCTCTGTGTATGGGCTCTGTTTGAAGTAATTTTAAACACTTGAGATTAGGTTCATTGATCAGTTAAAGCTGCTGGTTTTGTTGTTTGAGTTAGCTGCCTCACATCCGTTGTGACTTTGTAAACCACCAAGAAACTGAGACAACTCAGCATCAATGAGACGAGGCAGAAACGTACGTATCTGATGTGAGAGACTTTTTTTTTTTGTCTTTGGGAGTTTCTGTGTCCTGATCGTACTTCTGCTCAGCGTGTTTCAGTTCTGTTTGCTGAAGGATGGGTGGATAAATAAATATAGCAGTCACCATCTGTCCCTCCCCAAACCTCAGACGCAGCCACTGTCCCAGGTCCTGTTGACATGGAGCAACTTTCACAGACTGGACCATTGCACTCAGCCATTGCACTACAGCCACCCAACCAGTGCACCCCTCCCCACAGTCCTTGCACAGGCCCCCAGTCCCCCAGCCACCCTCCCACTGCTGCTGGCCCCTGTCAGGGACAGGCAGAGGAGGACACTATTCCTGTCACAACTCAGGTATCATTATATTATAGCAAGGTGATAATGAACCATTTAACTGTGAACTTACCTGTATCCTTTCACCTGTAATCTTTCACACATGCACGCAGGCTTCCTATCGTAGTTGATGCCTATAAAACAATATTATGCTAACTTGACCCTTAGGGAACTTTTTTCCACTTATACTAGAGGTTCGCTTATTAATAAGCATGTATTTTATCTGCAAGTCCATTTGAAGTTGTGTACATAATCTCTAACATAGATTTTAAGCTTTCTTTTGAACATCTGCTGACATCCTTGTTTTAATATCCAGTCGTCATTTACAATGTACAACTATGTTATTAATTTAAATTTATGTAATTTTCCAAACTCTTTCTTACCTGTTTGCCATGTTTACAGATGTGCTCATTGTGAGCACACAAACTGGTCTCGTCATTTTGTGATGCGTGTTTTTACTTTGACCCACTATTGGGGTCAAAGTTTATGATTAATGTCATTTATTTAGTTTGTTAGTTATAATCTCTCTGTAGTTAACATTATTTTCAACTCATCTTACAAGTTAACACACGTGTCTTCCTTCTTTAACTTGCTACTTTCAGACCTCTGAACTGGTCGCTGAGACCAATGGACTACGGTCTCCTGTGGTCTGCCCGTCACCTGGTGAGTCACGGCACTAAAATCTTTAGTGTTATCAAGAATATAATGTTAAGTTTATAGGTAATTTCTCCTTTGAGGATTAATAAAGACAAATAGCTGAAATGGTAAATGGCTGTTGCTCAGTGATAATTGAGTTGGAGAAGCTTTCTAGAAGTTTCCATCAGTGATCATGTTGATAGTTGAACTTCTGTGGGCGGCGGCTCTTCAAAGAAGCCAACAGATTTGTGCAGTTCACCTGCTGTACTGTCACAACTCTGAAAAGCCCCCAGCTGAGGGAAGTGTCTCTTCTTGATGTCTTGTCCTGTTTGGTTTCCAGCTGTAAGTGAGAATTCTGCATCCAGTCAACAAAGAACCAGAGCAGAAGTGGAGACGCTCGAGGTACGAGAGTAACAAGCCTTCATTCGTGGTCATTTTTAATGTGAGCGCGTGTTTGGAGTCTCCTTGTTGCAGTGTTTTGTCAGTCTTGCTAAATAAGCTGAAATTACAGGTCACTTTGAGATCTGTAGGCAGGTTTTTGTCTTTTATTGTGTTTTTCTTCCTTTTTCTAGAATAACACTGATTCTTTCTTTCCTGTTCTGTTCTTTTTTTTTTTTTTTCTTTTCTTCCCGAACTCTCAGCCAACTAATGGGGGTCCCAGGAGGGTTTTATTTCGCACCCAGCCAGATGTGCTCTTCCTCACCTTGCAGGATGAGCTGACAACCACCACCCCTTCTCCACCAGACACTGAAGATGAAGACGAAGAGGAAGCTGACGAGGATCTGAGTCATCCTCAGAGGTTTAAGGACAATGATAGGGCTGGGATCAGGTAAATCTTTGAAGTTCAGTGGCAGAACAAAGCCTTGGGTATCATCATCATTGTTTCTCTGTTTTTTCTGAACATGATTTAGTAATTGTGTTCCTGCTCTCTGATGTCACCTGCCCACACAGGAATAACAGGACACCACATGAGGAATTTGAGGAGTTTCTCTCTTGTCGTAGACAAAGGAACAAACAAGCAGAAGAAGAGCTGCATCAAATATCTGAGAAACTCTCCCATCGACTAGAGGAACTTGATCAGGTGTGTGTGTTTACTAGATGAGGGATTAGTTGGGTCTGAACAGATGAATGTTTAGTATCCAAGCAGACTTTTCCCTTGTCAGGTTTGGGTCAGAGCTCTCACTCTGCATCACCTAATATCTGTAATAGTTATAGACTCCTACAAAAAACAAATACTAGTGTTGTTGTTTTTTGTTTTGTTTTGTTTTTGGGGGGGTCTGGCTATGCGATGTTTAGTTTTAATCTTGTACTTTGGTCAGTTTTGTATAACATTGTTTAATATGTGCATGTGTTTGTGTGGCTCCTGTAGATGTTAAAGCGAGTTCTTGATGAAAGTGGCGAGTCAAGTGAGGTCAGAGAAGAGGACAAACAGTCCCACCACAGTGACAGCATCATGGAGTGCCGGCGGACTCCCAGACAACATGCACGTAAGCATTCAAGCTGCCTAATAAAACATACTGGACGCACTTCTTTCCCACCTGCAAGCTTTCCATCCATCCATCTTCTTCCGCTTATCCGTAACCGGGTCGCGGGGCAGCAGCCTGAGCAGAGACGCCCAGACTTCCCTCTCCCCAGACACCTCCTCTAGCTCTTCCAGGAGGATCCCCAGTTGTTCCCATGCCAGCCGAGCGACATAGTCACCCCAGCGTGTCCTGGGTCTTCCTCTGGGTCTCCTCCCGGTGGGACATGCCTGGAA
>JBAMYA010044272.1:0-12610 GCA_037176975.1 Arrhamphus sclerolepis
TACATATACAAACATACATACACATACAGCATATATATATATATATACAGCATAAACAGCAACATGCAACAATGCATCCCTGTTTGCCATTTTTATATAGGAAGACTTAAAAAATATAAAAAAGATGAAACTTCAAATGTTAATCTGTCATACCAGAGGTAAGGACTTCTTGTCATCCCCAGACAAACCCCCCCCCAGTGCATGACATGTGTACAAGGTGTCTTTTTAGCAGCATGAACCTGATGATGCAGGAATATTCGATGCTGACAGCAAACACATTAAACATCATTCTGGTGTGTTTACTTGCCAACAAGCTTCGTCAGACTGGAGGGTAACAGCATAACCTGAAGCAGGAAACATGAAGACCCCTTGATGCTTTTTTTCTTCAAAAGAACTAAATGTTTTCCATTTTGCACCAGCTGGAACAATTAGTCTGAATAAGTCTTTGTTGCTCAGTATCAAACATCAATAATAAACCTGTTTTTTTTTGTCTCCCCCCAAAAATAGAAAAAAAAAAAATCTTAGGACATTGTGATGGAAGCTTTTAAAAGCATTAAAGTATATTTCAAAAGTGCTTTTACTGCTCTAATGCTTTTGCACTTTGCTGCACTTGACTACAACTGAGCAGTCTCTAATCGTCTTCCATTAACTTAACCCCAACATGAGGACAAGAATGTAGGATTTTATAAATTTGTACTTCTTAGCCAATCAGTTAAATTGCTTCTTTGAAGACTGGCTGTAAAATAAGTTTTGAATTTTCTCTTATGGGTTGTGAGTTGACGTATTCTGAAGTTGACTCAACCTGAGCTGTGTATTATTTGTGATTTTGCAGACTGCTGATAGAGACGCCAGTTCAGAGGTTGCACGAAGGGAGGTGGAATAAATTCACAGTCACCACAAAAATAGGGATTAATTGTCTTCTTTCCTCTGGAGCTGCAGAGCTCATGCAGTGATTTCAGTGACAGACATTCATTATCAGTTTCAGTCTTGGCTGAAATTCTCCAAACATTTCAATGATATTACATGTGGGGAAAGTCCCAAATTTTTTTTAAATTTTATGTTGTTGCTGACACAAATTAGGTTTAAGATGTTCCCATAGACATATAGATGGACAACCATGAATGATGCCACCCACTGGTTTCAACAGAGCTTTAAAACCCAGTTTTCCTTAAACAGCACAGCGCCATGTTGCAAAGAGGCAGGACAAAGCTGTGAAGAGGTAATGGCTCGCTCTCTTCAAACATGTTAAATGAATCCATGCATCTGATTGGTCAGCTTCATTGCTTAAGATAAATTTATTCAACGTGGTACAAAAAAGATTCCCCCCAATCCAGAAGTGGGGTGGTTGCTGCTTGGATGTTTCACTGGGCATTTATACAACATTTCCAGTCTTGTCTTGTTGATTTATGGTTGTTAATAAATTCCAAAAGAACATTTTTCTTTTGAAAAGTCACATTTCCAGTTCTGTGTTCCATTTAACGTAAGAGAATTTTTAAAAATTTTTTTTATTGTTGTTGTTTTTATTCAGATTTTAAACTCTGTCCCAGAATGTTCAGCAATAGAGTTACTACACCAATAAAAATCAGAAGAATGTCATCTAAACTGAGACAGACTGCAGGACGTTGTGAGCCTGGGGGGCATCAGTCTTACTGTTTGAGCATCGTCACACTCAAGATACCAGATAGGAGTACATACCTCCAGTCCGGGCACTTAGGGCTGTTTATGAGTTGGTGCTCTGAGCTTTCCCATTAATGCAAACACACACATGCACACACACACCTTCAACTCAGCAGCATTACACTTGCTACCAGCTTGGAGCAATGTTTGAACAATCTGAACAATCAATCCCAGGGTTGCATGAAACACAGGCGGAGGAGAGATAAGTGGAAGGAGACAGAAATCTTCTCCAGCTGGGCTCAGCGCTGATGCATTCACCATCCATTAACCTGCAGGCATCAACTTGTGTTTAATGTCTCTGCTGTGCCGAAGGCCATTATTAATGAGTCCTCTGGAGCTGCAGTTGTTTATGTGGTCTGCAGCGTAGTCTCATAGGTGTTCCAACAAATGGACACTGAAGAAGGATCAGAAGATACGGACATGAGACATGATGTACCATCCCAGAGGGGATCATCTCCAACTTGTCCTCAACAGCAGTGTACCATCAATAATCAATGCACCATGCAAGTTTGTAATTATTGCGCTCAGCAGGGAGCATTAGTTTCTCTCCTTGTCTTGATTGGCATCGTCACATGGCTTGTTTATCTGGGTTAAGTGGCTCGGTGTGCAACCTGCTGAAGCCACTTATAGATATCAGAGAGGAGATGCTTGAAATAATTCCCCCTGGGAATCATTTGAGTGTTTAGAAGCCAAGCAGATGCTTCCCGCTCTCCACATCGATATCAGACAAAAGGGACATTTTAGCCTCTCAAATGTGAAGGTGGAACAGAAGAGTCAGATTTCATGTTGACCTTGAGGAAAACAAAGTATGTAACCTGCCCAGAGTTAAGACAAATATTAGATTGTTGGGTTAGAGTTAGGGTTGTTGGCTTTTTTTTGGTAAAAATAAAAATTTCATTGTAAAACTGCAAATTTTGAAAGATCAGGACTTTTTAAAAAAAAATTATTGTACAGTCACAAATGTCACAAAATTGAGACATTTTAACTTAAAATGATTTTTTTTTTGGGTTAGATGAAATAACTTTTTGCAACATTTTTCACATAAAGTTGCAAAAGACGTAAAATTGAAAGTTTTGTATAGTTTCAATTTTTTGTCCTTAAATCAAAAATAAGAAATAGCCTAAATAAATAAATAACACCCCTGGGTCAGATTATTTTACCTTGGTAACATCAATGTTGTAAATCATAAAATAATTAATAACCACATAGCAGGAAGTCCATAATACTGTCGTTGTTGAATTTATTCTAAATTTTGTGCAAAATTTACAAAAGAAATTAAATATGAAAGGTCTTACAATTTCTTATAGCCATAGTGGCAGCGCGCGTGCTATACTTGGAAAAAATATTAGTTTTCTTCATAAAGTACACCCAGACACAAAACATCACGTTCATTTCAAAGTGACAGAATCAGTTAAAATCACATTGGAGGGGTAGGGACTTTTTTTTTTTTTTCTTTTTTGACTCATTCCCAAATGAAGACATCAGATGTTGACGTCTAAAGATGATGACGTCAGATGAACAGACTCTGCTGACTCATTTGTTGTACTGAGTGCTGAGAGTTCTAAATGTGTTCATGGCTGCAGCAGAAACATACTTCAAACCAGTCTCTTAAAAGACACTTCACTTTGCCCTGAGAGTCCTCGTGATGTCAAAATAGAGCTTTGCTTTTTTGATTGAACTGCAGGGTGCACTTGCGAAAATCAAGACAGCGTCTTGGACAATCTCAAGAAACAATTTGGCCAAATTATTCTGAACATCCAACTGTCATGGTTATTGTTAGCTGTTACCTGGTTTGAAATGATTGTGGCTGAAGTGCTGGTGGGAGACAGACCCTAACACTGAAAAACTCACATCCTCCATAAAATGTTGCTGTGTGAGCAATTAAATGAGTAATCAAATGACTGCAGATGGCAGTTTTACAAGCAGAACTGGAGGGCATGCAGGCAGTCAGGTGGAAATCCAAAACAACAAGGACAACCATTACAAACATTTTAATATCATAAAATCAAATTACTTTGTTATAGAAGAGGATTATAGGGCTATCTATATGAGCTAGGATAATGTTATCAGACTAACTGAAAGACACTGATCCACTGCATCGCTTTGTAAATATGCATTTTGCAGACCAGACTATTTTTCATCTACAGAGAGCTCTTGAGCACTGACCACCCTCCTCCAAGGAGGTGCATTTAACACCACATGGGGGCGACCATGAGCTTATAAAACCAGTACATCAACTCAGTTTAGTTGGAGTGCTGCAAACAAAACTATTAAACCACAAGTCAAACTGCTGCGTAAACAAATGGAACTCATTTTTTATTTAATTTGCACTTCTTGCATGCAGTTTTTGAAATTGGGTGGGTAAAAGTCAGACGTGGTTGACACTCTTTAGTAATGATGTGTTTGGATGAATCCAGATGCAGAAAAAAAAGACTGCCATCAAGAGGTTAGTATCGACTTTAATGCAGACCATTAACTGATGAAATAATTCTTAATTTGACGTTATAGGCCTGCTATCTCTTTTTTTTAAACAAACAAACAAACAAACAAACAAACAAACAAACAAACAAACAAACAAACAAACAAACAACACACTGTAAAGTTGCCACACAAGAATCCGAAGCTGAATAAGACAATTTTATTAAATGTGATTTTATAATAGCCTACGTGCGCCACGTTTTATTGAATTCGTTATAGATTTAATGTCCCTGGTGGGTGGCAACCACACACACGCTTTCTTTTCTTTTTATATCTACCCCAATCACAAACGCGCGCGAGCTCACACACACACGCGCCCTTTATGACATTAGAGACCCGCTCCTCTGCGCTCACTCCCTTCCTCTCCATGCGGGTCTTTTGGCAAACACGCAGCGGTGCGCAGCGCTCAATCCCTGCGCGCACGCAGATCCTTCATCAACAAACGACGTGAAACTGGATGCTTTTATAATCATATAAAGACGAAAAACAGTCACGAGCAAGTTGCTGGTTTTTGTTTGCTCCCCAAGTTTGGATAAGTGTGATGGACTATGGCTGCAGAGCGCAGCCGTTTAACCACTTCGGAGGCTCAGAAGAACAATAAAAGAACGCTGGTGTGAATGTTTTTGAAAACAAGTTGACTCTAAATCAAATCTGAAGCGTTATAAACATGGATCTCAACGCTCCAAATGTGACATCTATGAACATGGAGTGCGTCGGAGCGCTGGCTGATGCGCTTCAGAGAGGAGCCGCCAACGGGAGCTTGGAGACATCCAACCTCTCCTGCGTCAACGAGTCCGAGCTTCTCACGCCGCAGCGTGTCAGGCAGAGAGGTGAGCGGACGACAGCATCACTTCACATAAGCATGTTGGTCATTATACAAAGTACAAGGGATCTAATTTTCTTTTGTTTCTCTCCGTGAGTTGAATGAGATAAAGAATAGTGGTGTTAAAAGGGGTTTTAGAGATTAAATTCCTGCACAAGTGTTTAAATATCGCAACATGTCTAACTGAGAGGGCTGCTGATCTAAAGAATTACTTTTTAATGTCTTAGATAAATAAAAAAAAGAGCTGTGCAATAAAATCTGAATAATAAAAGCATATATATATATATAGAATATAAACATAGACAGAATAAACTGGACAAGAGGCTTATGAAGTGATACAAACAAACAAACAAAAAACAAAACAAAACAACAAAACAGCATTATTGTAATGATTAGAGCAGGTGATTATGTATGATGTCCGGTAGAGCAACACAGCAGAAGCAGTGTATATCTATGTAAAATGCTTGCAATAAACCACTCCAAACAAAAGATCCATCTCTTCATTGAAGTTGGACAGACAGACAGACACACTCACATTCACACACACACAGACACGCTAGAAACATTAAAATGATCTGTGCTATGTCTCCTGGTCACGCTCCTCCATTCTGCTCTATAGATTTTCAAAGCATTTCTAAGCCTGTTTGCTACTTTTTCTCCTAAATTGAGGGAATATGTTTAGATCCTTTATTGGTCTTGGCATAAACCTTCCTCTCAGTCTTTCCATCTTCACCTCTAAACTCTCTATTTTTGCATTCATCCCCTAACGTCAGTACATCATTGTTTCCACATCTTTGAGAGCATGTGTGGATGTAAGTGAAAGTTAGACTGCAGAGACCGAGCTGCTGGATTAGAGGTGCATGAGTGGTGACTGATCAGCATTTCTAGTGATGAGACACATTGGTTTTCAAACATTTTATGCTCAATATAAAATTCCAAATAAATCCTATGCCCCTCAGTCATTCCCATCATTGCATCTGCATCCAACAGAGATCATTTCAGTTCTTAGACGTAACATTTGGACACAGCAAAACCAGAACACTCAAATCAGAAATGCATGTTCATACAGGTTTGGCCTGAAGTGTCACTGGGTTGTTTTATGTTTGTGTGTTTGTTTTTCATTCAGGACTGTGAGATTAAAGTGTAAATTATGTATAATACAACTTTAATCAAGTTTTCAAGTCATTGAAGTGAAAGGAGCCACTTCAGTGCAACTGTCTGATGATTGATGTATAAATAATACTCCCAGACAAAAATGAAACAGAAATAAAAAAATAGGAAAGCAAGGAAACTGTTGTAGTTTTGTACTCTGGCCTTCACACCTTAGCAGCTCCTTCCCTGTGCATGATGCCACTGCATTGAACTCTAACACTTAGATGAGGAGTTGTTAACGTTTCCTCATCTAACAGTGACAGATGATAACCGAATATTTTCTCCTCCATGCTTCTTGGTACTACATCCCTACATTAAAAAGGTTTAGTTTAAGGTAAAATGCAACAATTTCATTCAATTCACCTTTATTAATTTTGCACCATTTAACATCAAAAGTCAATTCAAGGCTCTTTCCATTGAAAGCATGTCCGGTAGAGTACAAAGTCAATCCAATTCAGTCCAGTTTTACTGTAATTCCGTTATTCCAGTTCATTCTGATGCAGTCCAGATTCAAAGTTCATTTTATGCTAAAACAATGTAAGTAATCCACCAAGTTGTATTGAATCTTCACTTCGGTCCAATTCCCCATCCTCAGCAAGACAAAGGCGATGCTGGAGAGGAAAAAACAAACAAACAAACAAAGAAAATGAACAGGGACAAAACATGGATGGTGGCCATCTGTCTCCACTGGTTGGGGGGTGAGAGAGGACAGGAACGAGATCCCAACAAACACAAAGAGACAGGTCCTGTGATATCTGGCTGTAAGGCATGAGAGAGAACAGTAGCTGCAGTAATAATGACAAATGCATTTAAAAAAAGAGTAAACAGATCCACGTGATAGAAAATTCCTGGAGATCAGGGAAAGTACCCCAACAGTCTGGGCTACAAGTGAGAAAACTGAAGGCCAGTGGGCCAAAATTTAGCTTGCCACCTCATTTTCTCTGGCCCAGAGTGCGTAAAGACAATTATGTGCTTATACGCTTTAGAGACCAGAACTTCATTTCCCATGTTACCTGTTCCACAATGCCATCTGCCTATTGGATCTCAGTGTCTCAAAACAGTTTTGTCATAAAGTGACAAACTAATCACATGCTATACAATTTAAATGAAATGCTCTTCCCGTCTTTTGAAAGGAGGAAACTGGTTCAGTCTAAGGTTTTCCAGATCTTGATGGGAAGCAGGTGTGACTCACTAATGGTCAGGAGACAGCCATCACCCCATCTGCTAAGAAACTCAAAACAACAACAAATGAATTCCCCAAAGTCACTTCAAAAGGACTTGACAAAAGGACTGACCAAATGCGTGCGGTCATTAAAACTAATCCAAGTCCAAATTATTAAGTGATTAAAATTCTAAGAAGTCTGAATAATTCTAAAAACAAAATCACCCTTTTGTTCCATGTGTGGCTGCTGGGACGTCCATCACAATTCCCAAAGTCTGATTTTGCTCAGTCTTCTCCTCTCACACAGCATCTTGTCGATGTGCAGAAAGACAAAACAGGGAGTAATGCATATAGGATAGAAGTATGTAGTAAAATAAAACTAATAATACGATACTAATGCAACTAAAATGATAAGACCACACAATGAAGATTACTGTTACTACACTGTCAGGATGTTACCATGGATACTGGCATTCACTGCTGACACCTAATGGAATCAAACACATCTCAGAGTGAGGTGAAGCCCTGCACAGCTCCAGGAAGAAACATGTTGCTCAATCATAAACACCTTTCAACTGTCTTTCACACCAAACACAGTCAGTGTTCTCCCTGTAATTAAAAAAAAAAAAGAAAAAAAAGAAAAGAAAGTATAAAGATAATGTCTGGAAGTTTAGAAGCGTAGAAGAAACAGATAAATTCTTTGAAACCAAAGGAGTCTGTCATAAATTTATATTCTATTTGATGGGGGTATGGGATCATTTGTCATTCAAAGCTGGTCATTGGCTTTGAGAGGATGATGACGAGCAATAAATGAGCAATTATGAGTCACCACCAGTGTCCCACCAGTTTTAATGTGTTGCCAAAAAGGAGTTTATGCACAACAAAAGGTAAAAGACTCACACAATATCAAAACTCGCCATTTTTCACTGCCTCTTTCTCACCTCGTCCCCCTCTTCTTCTCTTATTGCTACTCCTCTGGAGACTCTCTTCCTCTGGTAATTGTTCATAATTCACAATGTCCACTGCTCGTAGCTTTCCTTGTTGCTGCGTCTCCTGAGAGTTGACGCTCTGAATAGATGGCTGCTCTGAAGGCAAACCCACAAACACATTTTGCAGGCTGACAGCTGTGGCTGCAGCCTCTGTAGGTTACACACTGTAGTCTGCTGGTCAGTGGAAAGTGGTTTCACTCATTGCCTCCTTCAGCTGGCATCTGTGCTGGTGGCTTACAAGGCTTTGGTGACACTTACAACAGCGGAGGCTTTTCTTTGATAAGTGCAGCAACAGGAAACTTGATAAAAAGCCAGAGGTGCTGCATACACGTTTGTACTAAAAGGTGGTGGTGAGAGCTTCACTAATAGTCATGACGAAGTAATGTAAAGCTCTTAAATGAGAGAAACAGATGAAACCTTAAATATTAATGTGCTGAATACGAACCCCATTATTAATTCATGCACAGTTTAACTGCATTTCTAAGAATAGCTTCTTACACTAGGTTGAACTCCGGACGTGAATCATTTGCATGTCAGGGTTAGGGATTTTTCTGTAGTCTATTCAACTTTCTTTCATCAGCACTTGAATTTCTGTAAATCACAAATGTGTGTTAACAAATATGTGATTTAATTAGTCGCATAAACCTTATATTGCTGGAAAAAAAAAAAAGAAAGCATATCTAATGACCCACAATAATACACTTCTCATGCCTCTTGGACGGAGAGGTATTTTGGGTGTGTCCTACCCAGGCAGGACCGTGAGCCAGACACCTTGGTGTCCTCCTGGAAGAGCTGGAGAAGGTGCATGGGGAGAGCGATGTCTGGGCTTTTCTGCTTGAGCTGCTGCCCCCGCAGCTCAAATCTGGATAAGCCAAAATTAAATGATGGATGGATGGATGGCAGTATACTCAAACCTGTGTCAGTTAGATGTCAGGCTTGTAGTACAAGAGGCCAGAACTTGGTCTTGAGTAAAATTTGTCTTTCACTCTTTGTCGTCAAGTTCAGAAATTTTTTCTCGAGTCTGCCAGAAGCTGTAATTTTATGGTGGATTCACATGTACGTGGCGTCTTTGTCCGTATAGACTCTAGATTTTTTTGGCATTTATATTGCTGAAATGAATTGTGGGTTCATTGTGTTGCTTCAGGGACGTTGCTTCTGTCAAAAATTGAGACTTTCAACGCATCAATGTAATTTTCAGCCAATCAGGAGACAGCTGCAGCCTAGACAACAAAATCGTACGCAGAAGCGGACTGATAGCATCTCGTGTCCGTCTATGATCAAACTTTGCATTACAGGAATGTGGAGGAAAGATTAGTAATCGTAGTGTTCATTCTATTTTTTATTATCAGAGTTTGTGGTCAGAAAGCTTAGAAGGAAGCGTCAGAAACATTGTTTGTGTGACTGTGGACAGCAGTGATGTATCGCTTGCAAATAGCCGACGTTACATCGAGCTGATGTAGCGAATCAGAAGATCCTACTCCCGTTGGGTGAGAGCCGCTTCCCCTCTGTTTTCCTTTCATTCAGCTCATTGGCCACTTTTCCATAGTATATAGTTACTAGCAGTCTTCCTGGATATTTTACAGGCAGCAGTTTAATTTATTTGTTTTGTTTAATCGTAACAACACAATCAACCTGAAGCATCGCACACCTCCTCCACAACACGTGTGAAAATCCAGCGTCAAAGACATGTGACTTGAGCACTGTTGACTTGGAATTGGACTCAGACATTAACTGTAGTCTGACTCCCAAGCCAAGAGACGAGGTCTCAGATTTTTATTTTCCTGTATTTTACAGCATGATATTATTATTGTTGTTTTTGTTGTTATTAATTATGATAATATCTACATGAAGTTCCATACTGATTTCATGCAACATGCATACTCCACATGCCACCAGTGAATGTCGCATGTGAGTCATGTTTAAGAATAGAAACTAATGGAGCTAAAATACCAAGAGAAAATACCCCTAGGATCATTCCCTTTGTTTTCAAAGACTTCTTGTGTATAGTGGTAAAAAGAAAAGCACTGCTGTGTGTTCCATCTGTAAACTCGGGAGATGACAACGTCCAAGTCCAATTTGGAAGGATTCCCCCAGAGATGTAAGCGCTGCTATAACAGGGCATAGTAGTAAAGAGAGCTCTATGGGTGCGCAATTGGGAGGGGGCTTTGCTGATCAATGAACTAGAGATGAAACTCCCTTTCCTTGTCTTCTTTCATAGGCTGCTAGCCCACTGCTATCATTCAGAGCTGCAGCCTGTTGATGTTAAAAGGGGGAACTTCATTACAGTACAGAGACAGTTTGTCCGTCTGCACTAGTCGTGCTTGGAGTTAAGCCGTTCCTTTGTAAATTAAGGTATTTTGTTTTCATTGCAGTTGTCTGCAAATTTAATCAACTAATGCACTTTAAATAAATAAATAAATAAATAACTTAACAATGAACAAACCTAATTCAGTACATAAACTCAATACCAGCACCTTTGTTACTCTTTTTCTTCCTGTTTCACTATCCGTCTGCATAGTCACTTTGTAGAACTGATTGTTAGAAACTTTCGGCGTAGTACTTGTTCAGTTGTGTTTACATGCAGCTGGGGTCTGAACAGAATGAAGTTTCATTCCACTTTGTGCCTTGCATGTAGCAGAGTGACAATAAAGTTGAGTCCAAGTCTGACTGTAAACGTGTAATGGTGGTTGCTTATTTGATTTTCAGGTAGAAGGAGAAGAATTTCCATTAAAGGACTAGTAAACATTTCCACGATAACACAGAGCTCTTACAAATCAGTTACAGCAGAATACAAAAAAAGCACACTGAAATGCTGCGTTATGAGAATATGTTTTTGAAATGTAAGAAGTGCATGTATGCTTAGAGACACTTAGAATAAGTTTTAGACTTATGCCTTTGTTCAAAAAGCTGAAAGCCGTATCACTTGGATTGGACTCGACTTGGATCAGTTGTGGATTTGACTTGCGCTTGGATCTGACTTTATACAGTCATTCACAGAAAAAAAAGAGCCAAATTGCTACACCACCATGATATTGCTTCAGTTTGCATTAAGCCTCTGCTTTTATTTCATACACCCTTTCGATTAAATATTTTCCCTTGTGGCCATTATTCATATCCCTATACAACGACCTGTTGTAATAATCCTGTCTTCATGGTGACTGGGGTATTTTTATGTTTAGTCTCATTTTATTCTAATTTGTTCATAATATTCCTACTGTAGCTGGTGGAAAGTCATACCGTAAGCTTATGTTTTCTCCACCATTAGCTTCACATGCCTGCTTTTCTCTTTGATATCATCTTGTAACATTTGCCCTGTTTTAGCTACACAGGGTTTCAATAATTTCCTCTTTCCATCTTGCATAGTACTGTGACAATAACTCTTCCAGCCTGAATGTTTTGTCCCTTGTCTCTCAAGATAACAGCACTTTTATTATGTTTCATAGACGATTGTGGGAAAATCATTAACTATTGTATGTCATGATGAAACTACTCCACAGTCATTAAATTCTCATTTGCTTTTTAGTAATTATTCTATAAATAATGCTGTGAATGAATCTGTCTGGCTGAAAATAACTTTGTTGCAGTAATTGCACTACCTGAAGTCTGGAGTCAGTTGCTTCTTGTTTGTGGCCCTTTCTACCCTCAGTTTTGTCTTCATAGATTGAAATGCATCATTTGTTGGGTTGACATCAGCTGACTGACATTTCCATTTAAGAATATTGAATTTGAGCTTCAACTTCAAAAAGTCTTGAGTTGTTGTCATATTGTGTTTAGTGCCATTATCCATCCAACCATCACTGATCCACCCCATGCTGCACTCTGGGCATGCAACAGTCTGGGTGGTACGCTTCTTTGGGGCTTCTTCACACCGTAACTCTCCCGGATGTGGTGAAAACAGTAAAGGTGGACTCATCAGAGAACAATACATGTTTCACATTGTCCACAGCACAAGATATGCACTCCTTGCACCATTGAAACCGATGTTTGGCATTGGCATGAGTGACCAAAGGTTTGGCTATAGCGGCCAAGCCGTGTATATTGACCCTGTGGAGCTCCTGACGGACAGTTCTGGTGGAAACAGGACAGTTGAGGCTCACATTTAATTCTGCCGTGATTTGGGCAGCTGTAGTTTTATGTTTTTTGGATACAATCCAGGTTAGCACCCTAACATCCCTTTCAGACAGCTTCCTCTTGCGTCCAGTTAATCCTGTTGGATGTGGTTCGTCCTTCTTGGTGGTATGCCGGCATTACTCTGGATACCGTGGCTCTTGATACATCACAAAGACTTGCTGTCTTGGTCACAGATGCGCCAGCAAGACGTGCACCAAC
>JBAMYA010044273.1:0-12609 GCA_037176975.1 Arrhamphus sclerolepis
GCAGACCCCCGTGACCCTGAACAGGAAATAGCGGGTATAGATGATGGATGGATGGATGGATGGATGGATGGATGGATTGTAAAAATCAGACCATTTTATTGAAAAGATTGACAAACAGCGTGATTACGACTCCTAAACTTGTTTTTGTTATGCAGACGTCTACCTTGTGCATTTCTTAAACTAATTCCACGATGCCCAGTAATCCTGATGTGATCATGTGGAATTTAATCCTGCCTTATTTTATGTAACGATATTTAAATATGATTGTTTATTTGATCTCAGAGCAGATTAACGTCTGATTACAATGGAATCTTGAACGACATAAATACCAGTAATGGTTAAAAACAACCAAAGGTTGAAGTCGACAGCAAATAGACGTTTGACTTAAAACATTTAATTCTCCAAAATTACTAACGTCTTATAAAAAAAATATCACAGTGATCGTTGAGTAAACATAAAATAAAATAAAAATGTTGTTTTTTCAATGTTAAAGTGGAAGAACCTGGCTGTCATGAAGATATAGTTAAAAAATATACATTTGTTTATTCATTTAAAAATAATTGGATGTATAATGGATGATGGATGACGGATTCAGTTCTCACTTTTAAACTTTTAAACCCAATTTAGCTTTTTGTCTACATAGTAACTTGAACAATTTGTGTTTTTTGCACCAAACATTATTTTTTTTTACAGTTTTATTTATTTTAATTCTGAAATGCAATCAAGGAAAAAAAGTAAAAGTTCTCATATCTGTTGCCACGGAAACGGAGTTTCTGAACATTGATTTCAGAACCGAATATATTGATTATAAACAGTCACAAACTCTAAACTAAAGAGCAGAAAAAACAACAACAAAAAAAACAAAAAACATCTGTGATGGAAAGAAGCCGAAGAGGAAACGAGAAGATATCTGAGCTGAGAATAAAAGAGAAAAAGAGAAAAAGAGAATAAAACAGCTTTCATTGTTCAGCGTGTTGGAAGTTAATCAACTTCTGATTAATGTGTTACAGCCTCTGGGGCCGAGAACGCACGCACACGTGCACACCCCCACTGTTACATAATGCTGGTGCACCACTGTCACTCGCAGATTTGTGTAAATTATTAAAGACAAATGTGCACACGCACAAGCACACGTGCGCATAGGTGAGTGATAAGGATGGGAAAGGAATGGAAGCCTCTAATTGCTTTTCTTTGTTTGGGTGATTTGCTTCTTCTTCATCACCGTCACTAATCAGAGTCTTCCTCTTCCTGTTAGTCAGGGTGATTGTTGCACGGTTTAATTTAACCTTTATGTTGCTGACCCGCACGTCTGCAGGTGCAACAGCAGGTTCAACATGTCATTAGTCTGTATTCAAACGGCTATAATTTCATTTCATTTCTGCAGCTCAGATGTGCTTCATACGGACGACAAATCAATCCAATGAAAGAAAGTCACTTTCCATCAGGTTGAGAGCAAATTAACGTCATCATCATTCCTACTCAAATTATTGGGATTATTTTTATTCATGTTTTAAAGCAGGGGTGTCAAACTCGAGGTCTGCCGGCCAAAACCAGCCCACCGCTTCATCTTATCTACGTTTAAAGTTAACGATTATGAGAAAATTATAACAAGAACATTTCTGAGGAAATGTTTACTGACATCAGAAAGTGGAATAACTGAGGAGGAGAGCAGCTGCTTTAAGGTGGAATAACTGAGGTGTAGAGCAGCTGCTTTAAGGTGGAATAACTGAGGTGTAGAGCAGCTGCTTTAAGGTGGAATAACTGAGGCGGAGAGCAGCTCATTTAAGGTGGAATAACTGAGGTGGACAGCAGCTGCTTTAAGGTGGAATAACTGAAGCAGAGAGCAGCTGTTTAAGGTGAAATAACTGAGGTGTAGAGCAGCTGCTTTAAGGTGGAATAACTGAGGCGGAGAGCAGCTCATTTAAGGTGGAATGACTGAGGTGAAGAGCAGCTGTTTAAGGTGGAATAACTGAGGTGTAGAGCAGCTGGTACGGGATCAAAAAGAATAAAAGTGATTTTATTCAAAAACATTTCTGGTTTTATTGTTTCACTTTTAAAAGTTGGAATTTTCTGACACTGGAGATTATATGACAGCAATTCACTTTTTTATGAAATAAAGATGCAATATCCAAAATTTATCATTTTACAACAAAATGACTTTTTTTTTATTTACAAAATAAATTTGTCATTCTACATTTATACAACTAAATTTGTCCTATTTTTCCATTTTCCATTTTTTTTCATTTTTTTATTTGTGATTATACATGTAAAAATTATTGTGATATTAGTACAAAAATGCCTGAATTGTATGATAAAAAGTAAATTTTTTGTGAAAGTTTAGATTTTATGAGAAAAAGTCACTTTTTAAAACGATTTAACGACAGTCCAGAAACTAGCGGGAAATGACAATACAGCTGGTAGAGAAAGTAAAGCATGACTGCCCCTTTAACGGTAACCATGGTGATGATGTGGTCTGGCCTGAACTGGAGTTCAGTGTGGAAGTGTGTGGAAACGTGCAGTTCCTCTAGCGACCACGAGGGGCTGCTCCGATAGCGAGTCCGACGAGCTGCTCTGTATGTTTGCTAACGACGTAAAAGCACAGAAATGAAACAAACGTGCTCATAAACGTGTTTTTTTGTTCGATGCCATGAGAACATAAAGCTCTGAAAGCTGCAACTGATCTTCAAAATGCATCTTAAAAGTGAAGCGAGTGAAAGAAACGGACTTAAATCACAGTCAGCTGCTGAAAGAGCCGGTTTCATCTGTACCCCCCCACCCCCCGGCCACATTTATGGCATCAGAGTCTCAGACAGCGAGTCTCAGGGACCACCCCGAACAGCTGGACCTGGAGGACTCAGGTCCTTCAGTGGCAAAAACTCAGCAACTCAAAAGATCAGAGAGCTCATTTCATGAGTAAAACATGATTAAAATGACAAACAATTCTTCTGACCCACCAGGAGGGGAGCTGCCTCAGAGGGAGGCCTCCAGTCCTCCAATCAGAACTGAGCCTGGAGGAGCCTCCATCCACATCTGTCCCACAGATGTTGGATCAGAGCTGTGTTACAGTCTGATAATCGATCACAGGCGGGAATGTCTGTAAATGGTCTTACAGTGCACCTCAGTGCCAGAAACACGAGGACCTGGACCACTGAGGTCATCATCATCTCTTCGGTTCCTCTCCTCATGACTCACCTGGACCTGTGAGACTGCTCCCTCAACCGCCATACACCTGCAGGCAAAGACCACTTTCATCCAATCAGAAGTGACCTCTCTGAGACACCCCCTCCCCCACCCCAGTTACTGTTGCTAACAGAGATGAACTATTTGAAAACTGCGTCCTGAGATGTTGTAGACACATTTGGGACACAAAAGGACCACTTTTAATCTGCGACAGCACCAAAACGTCCAGCACACCAGACTGTGCGTGTACCTGATGACTCTGTGTGACTCACTGCTTATAATCATGTCCTTACAAAAAGTACGTTGTTAGCTAAACATCCTGCAGGGACAAGTTGTATGCAGATCAGCTGCTGTTTCTGCACGTCTGCACTCGTATATCGCCGCTCTTACATCATAAACATGGGCCAACCCTTAGGGCCGCCCATGATGAGGCGAGGTGGAGAAACGGATGATGTGATCTGGATTCATGAGCCAGCTGTAAAGCCTCCACAGAAGCGTGAACTTTCAAACCCATCATGGGTCAGTGGAAGCGCTGGAGGTCTGGGTCGAGTCAGAAGATCTTCCAAACTGACAAACTCGTGGATCACTCTGCTGTGACAACCCTGAACAGGGCGGTCCATCAGTGGAAGACTTGCTGTAAAAGTGACTTCTTCTGCAGTCAGCCTCAGAGACCCCAACAGACCTGAGTCCAGTCCAGTAAAGATGAGATGGTGAGGAAGCTGACCTTGAAACAGTCTGAAGGTGCCTTTCTCACTGCAGGGTTTGGAATCTGAGCCCTGAACCTGCACCTGGACCAACACGATGAACCGGAGCCAGAACCAGAACCACAGCCAGAACCAGAACCAGAATCCAACATCAGCCAGTGTCCTCATGTCTGATGAACTTTCACTAGTTTTCCAAACTGGTGAACTGTGAAACTATAACTTCATAACCAGATACGATCGTGTAACGTTTATCTTCAGTAACAAACTGAATCATCATGTTTTTGTGTTTCTTACTTATTTAGATTCGGAAACACTGATTGGCTGAGAGTTTAATTTATATCATGTTTCTGGAGCCTCCACAATAAATGTGACTCAGGTCCAACCAACAACTTCTCTGTCCAGCTGGTTCTGAGCTTCTGTCTGGATGAAGACGTCTGGCTGCTTGGACAGCTGAGGCAGGTCTGAAGAAGAGCTGGTTCCTGCCAGCTGCTGCCAGATGTTGAGGGGCTGTCACAACTGTGCAGCTATATGAGTCGATCTGCTGAACAACACTGGAAAACGTGAAAGGTTTCACTGTGAGGTCATACTGGTCTTAGTTTTGAAAGGTTCTGGTTGTGTTCTTGGAGCAGTTTCAGAGCCTCACATGTAGATCTGGACAGCAACTGCTGCTGGTACTGGTGCTGGTACTGGTACTGGTACTAGTGCTGGTACTGGTACTAGTGCTGGTACTGGTACTGCTCCTAATACTGGTAATGGAACTGGTTCTTGCACTGGTACTGGTACTGGCACTAGTGCTGGTACTGGTACTAGTGCTGGTACTGGTACTGCTCCTAATACTGGTAATGGAACTGGTTCTGGCACTGGTACTGGTACTGCTACTGGTAATGGAACTGTTACTGGTACTGGCACTAGAAATGGTACTGGTGCTGGTACTGGAACTGGTACTGGCACTGGTACTGGTACTAGTGATGGTACTGGAACTGGTACTGCTCCTACTACTGGTAATGGAACTGGTTCTGGCACTGGTACTGTTACTAGTGCTGGTGCTGGTACTGGAACTGGTACTAGTGCTGGTGCTGGTACAGGAACTGGTACTGGTGCTGGTGCTGGTACTGGAACTGGTTCTGGCACTGGTACTGGTACTGCTACTGGTAATGGAACTGTTACTGGTACTGGCACTGGAAATGGTACTGCTACTGCTACTGGTACTGGTACTGTTACTGTTACTGGTACTGGTGCTGGTACTGGAACTGGTACTGGCACTAGCACTGGTACTAGTGCTGGTACTGGAACTGGTACTGGTACTGCTCCTAATACTGGTAATGGAACTGGTTCTGGTACTGGAACTAGTACTGGTGCTGGTACTGGAACTGGTACTGGTACTGGTACTAGTGCTGGTACTGGAACTGGTACTGCTACTGCTCCTAATACTGGTAATGGAACTGGTTCTGGCACTGGTACTGCTACTGGTAATGGAACTGTTACTGGTACTGGCACTAGAAATGGTACTGCTACTGCTACTGGTACTGGCACTGCTACCGGTACTGGTACTGGAACTGGTTCTGGAACTGGCACTGCAACTGCTACTGGAACTGGTACTGACTATTACTGTTATTGGCACTGGTACTGGTACTCCGACTGCTGCTCCGACTGGTGCTGTAACTGCGACTGGTACTATTACTGCTACTGGTACTGGCACTGCTACCGGTAATGGTACTGCTACTGGTACTGCTACTGGTACTGCTACTGCTACTGGAACTGGAACTGGTGCTGCGACTGGTACTGGTACTATTACTGCTACTGCTACTGCTACTGCTACTGGTACTGCTACTGGTACTGGAACTGGTGCTGCGATTGGTACTGGTACTATTACTGCTACTGCTACTGGTACTGCTACTGGTACTGGAACTGGTGCTGCGACTGGTACTGGTACTATTACTGGTGCTGCGACTGGTACTGGTACATGTGGATAACAGTTTTGGTTTTCGGAGCAGAAGATGCTGATGCTGAGGTGTGGTCACCATTAACTGGCTCCTGCCAGTATGGAGCACTTCTGTGTTTAGACTTAAACAGAGTTTGGAAGAAGGGAAGTATATGTTCAGATTATTATTATTATTATATTTGCATTTATTGTTAAGTTCCCAGACAGAGAAGGAAACACAACTGAAGTTTGGCTGAAGTTCACATGTTGTTCTGCGCAGCTGCAGGACCACCTTCTGTGTGATCCAGATGTTTTGGGATGATGTTTCATCTTCAGTAATATTTCATAGACTTCCCCAGATGACCTTAACAGTGATTATGTCAGTTCTGCAGTTATTCCTGTTGTACAGTGATTTTATGACCCATTTTTCATGTAAATGGTTAATAAACATTTCAAATTTTCAGTCTTAGATGATGCATAGACTCGTCACACAGGTTCTGGTAAAATGAAGTGAATTTGCTTTTATTTTCCTACGCCGTTTAAGGCATGTGTACTTCTGCGTTATTGTGCTTTTAACCAGAGGTTGAACCTACCCGCTTCCCTTTGGAGTCACACCGCTTGTACCCTGTACCCTGCTTTCTTCTTCTTCTGTCCTCAGGTTACTGTCATGACACTGTCAAGACTTGACCTGACTTGACTGAACCCAAGTTTCCTTGTTTTGTGTCTAATCTTGCTGTTCTTTTATAAGAATTTAAAGCTACATCATCGTTGGCACTGAGGATGGATCGCAAATGTGCAGCGGTGGTTTCCCTCCACTTCTGCTATGTCAGCCGTCAGGAGACGACTGAACATGCCAAGTGTTCCAGACTTCTGACCGTTTTCAGTGCACCATGTGGTGTCCTGCAGTCTCCTTCAGGAAGACAGAGTTCGGTGTGTACTCGCTTATTCTCTCACAATATTAAGTAAAAGTACTCCACACATCTCTGGGTGACATCACAGCAGAATCTTTATGCTCAAACCTTCTTTTTTCTCTTCATGAAGGAAACAGTAGCAGCATCATGGACCAATACTGCTGCCACCTGGTGGACACGTGTAGTACACATTTTCGTATGCACTAATTTGAACTCGGGAAGCATTTTGTCCAAATATTTGAACGTTTACTATTAAAATTTTGTAAATGGGCTTTTTGTGGCCTTCTCCATCTCTGGAGCACTTTTAACAATGACAGGGTACCACCTTTCACTTTGGTTAGCTTACATAGATTCGGTTCTTGTGAGTTACTATGGCAACCATGTGAACCAGGGAACATCAGCAGGAGAACACAAACTGGACCTAAAGCATCTGATCTGGAACAGTCAGTCAGCAAAACTGGATTCTATAAAGCTGAAACTAGCCATTTCATGTTAATGGGTTTGGACGCCAACATGTTTGTGCTCTGCCGGTTTATGTTCAGTCACGTGAGCCATAAAGAAAAGAGAAGGTGAGACTGGAAACAGGAGAAACTCTGGGCCAGGATCGCTCCGCTGTGGATCTACTGCACTTTCAAACACTAACATGTGTTCGAAAAGAAAATACACACCTTCTGAGGCCCCCGTCAACCTCAGCTGCATGTCTTAACGTTCCTGTCAAACAGCGAGGACACCCAGGCTGGACCCCCCCACCCCGATAACCGGATCATTCCCTCCCAGGAGAGTTACAGATTGCAGTGTTTGAAAGGCAGATGTTTGTGCTCCACTTCATCTAAACATTAATGGTATAGAGCCAGATGTTTGGAGCTGCGCTGATAGGAAACAGAGCCAAGAGAGCGGTTCACGGTTCACCACGTGGTCTGGTTCATGGTCTGTGGTTCTGAACTCACCATACATGAGCAGAAACAAGCTCATGGTCTCAGCACCAACATATGTGTCTGATTATGTTTAATATACATGTGCAGGAAGTCTTCTGAGCTCAGACCAGATGACATCATGAAATACATTTAAGGTATGTCACAAACGGGAAAGACTTCACGGCCAAAACCCCAACTGGACTACAGTTATCAAAGTGTTCAGATTCACTGCTTTATGTCTGGTAAGATGACCGCTTACATAAAACCAGATCATCCTTCTCTCAGCAGCTCATAAAACTGTTTCTCTTTGTGTTTTAGGAAATGTGGATTTCTAGAAACAGTTGGGTTCACGCCAACAAACTCTCTTCTGGTTCAGAGTCCAGCTGGTGCTCAAGCTCCTCCCCCTTTGCCTTTTCACTTGATCCGCTTGTGAGAATCACTGTTTATTGTCAAAAAGTTGAAATTTTGCAAAAGTTTCGGTTTTACAAAACAAGTTCATGTCCTTTTAAATACACAACGTACATAAGATGCAATATCCATTTGTACACTAGAGGCGCTAGCGTAGGTCAGAGCGACAGCTGACCATCGTGAACTGTCACAAAGCTCTTCTGCAGTTACGACCTTCATATTCAACCACTGGCTGTGTGGTGGTGGTTGTGTTGAACTGGGGTGACAGCCTGACGCAACAAGTTTAAAAATACGTATGAAAAATACAGTCTGTTTCTCCTCAATTTCCCACAAAACCAGACAAACGGATGCCTGTCCTGACGATGCTGATTTCATGGTCTAACAACATCTATAAGGATGCTGGTGTTGTGACCAAATCAAAAATTGAAGAAGAACTTCTTCTGTCTCACTTTTGTGTACAGTGGCATTTTTGACTCTGCGTTCTGTCCCCAAGTGGAGACCTCTGGTATTACATGCACTGTTGCAGAGTTCGGAAGCAAGAAATGTTCAAAATGCAGCTGGTTGTGTACGCTAACAGACATGAACGCTTTGTTGAACTGCAAGTATATCCCAGGACTAACCGTCACCTTCAACTGGACCTTATTACAAACAGGACGTGTTTTAAGAATGCGACCAGATGAAAAGTGGTCCTTTTGGGTCCAATATTTTGTTAAAAACGTCTTGGTTAAACATCTTCAAACATCTTCAATGGTAAACATGACTGACAGCGTGGCCTAGTTAGCAACAGGAGGTCATCTGTCACTGTTGCCATGGTGCATGACTGGCAGTAACATCCAATTGGTTCAAGAAGGTGATTCATAACAGCAGAGTGAGGGTTAGGCCAAACTGGTTTCTTACCAGTAGAACAACTCTGTTGAGGCGCCTGATCTACATGAATGTGGGAGCTCTAATGTTAGCTGTTGCTGAACAGCTGACTTCAGTTAGCATGTAGCTCTCCAGTGTTTGTTGTGAAACAGAACCGTCATATCACAGAAACCCAACCAGACTGTTCAAACCAGCAGGAGCCGACCCAACGCTGGTACTGCCCACCAGAGAGACCAGTGCAAACGCTGGAGCAGAGCCCAGTCAGTCCTGACCAGATGCCAGCTGGACAACGTCTGCAGAACAACGTCTGTTCATGATTATATGAAACACAAATTACTGCTTTTTTCCTTTTTTTTACTCTTAATCTGAGCATTAAACCTCTTTTGTTTTTCCAAATTATCGTCTCTGCAGAGATCACAGTTTATTTCTCTGAACCTTTTCTGGTTTATCCCTGGCTAAAGTAAAGCTCCAGAACCAGTTTTCACTGCGCCTCAGTTCATTTCCTGGAACATAAACAAGGACGAACCTACAGCGACTCAGTCCTGTCTGACATCAAAGTCATCTCACGATTGACAAACACCTCTGATTGGTTCGTTTCAGTGAGACTAAAACCTCTCTGACAAAGCAGGAGCTCATCATCTGTCAGTCAAAAGGCCACGCCCCTAAGTACAGATAAACTCGCTGGTTTATTTCAAACACTACATCCAGTTTTAGATTTTGATTGATTTATTATATTTTGTGGATTTATAAACAATCAACAACAGACTAAAGATTACAAATAAAGATATATGAATAAATCAAACACTGTCTTTAGGACTATTGGTTATAAAAGAAAATAAATCAGAAAGTCAGCAGATGTTGTCTGGGGTTGAATATATTCCGTTTGTGAACTTTTTGATGGTAAATGAAATTACAATTTTAGAGCTGTGACTCAGCAGCACATCTGCATCATCTGTCCAGGTCTTCTTCTTCTGCAGGAAAATGATGCTGCTTGCAGCTCCTGCGTGTTTTAAGATTGTAGTTTATGGAGCCTGATGATCTGAAAATCAAAACCCAGAAATCTAAATCTGCAGCCGCGAGTTCAGTTATCTGTCTCAGTTTGTCTTTTTTTTCTTCTAGTTCTAAAACCATCTGTGTTTTCAAATCATAGTCCTCAGTTGAGTTTTTGCTTTTTGTGGTTTCAATTCTGAAATGAGCGTCAAACCAGCGCCATCCATCATTTTATCCTTCTGTGACGGTGCTGACGTTGATGGCGCCACAGCATCTTCCTTGTCCGGGCCATGTCTCTGGACCGTGTCTCCGGGCCGTGTATTGTGGGCCGTGTCTGCAGGCCGTGTCTCCGGGCCGTGTCTCCAGGCCGTGTCTCCAGGTCGTGTATCCAGGCCGTGTCTCCGGGCCGTGCCTGCAGGCCGTGTCTCCGGGCCGGGTCTCTGGGCCTTGTCTCCGGGCCGTGTATTGTGGGCCGTGTCTCCGGGCCGTGTCTCCTGGCCGTGTCTCCGGGCCGTGTCTCCGGGCTGTGCCTGCAGGCCGTGTCTCCGAGCCGTGTCTCCGGGCCGTGTCTCCTGGCCGTGTCTCCGGGCCGTGTCTCCGGGCCGTGCCTGCAGGCCGTGTCTCCGGGCCGTGTCTCCGGGCCGTGTCTCCGGGCCGTGTCTCCGGGCCGTGCCTGCAGGCCGTGTCTCCGGGCCGTGTCTCCAGGCCGTGTCTCCGTTGTGAACGCTGTCATGCCCGCTCCTTCCCCGCTACCACGGCCAGCGTCGCCAGGCCTCCTATCTACTTCTACGCTGCACAGTCCCAGCTACAGTGTGTTCCTGTGTCATTAGCTACACCACATACTCTTTGTCTTTGTGAGCGTCCCATCGTACACTTTTCATTTATGGATTAAACCCTTTTCTCTAAAGAATTCTGTGCTTGTGTCTGCCTGCTGCTTCAAGCTTGATAAAATGCAGCTTCATTGCGTTATTAACCTGTTGCTGCTAATGTGCTGAAGCAGCAAAAACTAAAGTTAGCATTTCCGTAGTGATGAAAACAAAAAAAAAGAAAAAGAAGCGTCTTTCTTCTTTATTTGAGTTGCACATTTTTTTGTCCAGTTTCTCCGTTGTATCTGCTGCTGTTGTTGCTAGGCTACTGCGCTGATGTTTACATTTTTTCATGGTGCGTTCCTACTGGTTGGTTGGTTGACAGAGATGGTAGAGACAGGCCATCACATTCTGAGACATCACTGCTGATATCTGTCTCAGCTGTCTCTGGTTGTTCATTTTTGTCCGTTTCTGAGCTACAATGGAACATTTTTACCTCCATCAACCATCTTTAGTCTGAGATGGCTAAAATTGTAGTGTGATCCTGACATCAGACCAGTGCTGATATCTTTCCCTCCTTCCATTGTGTGAACACACACCAGAATGTGTCAGAACAACAAAATACCAAACGTCTGCTCTTATTAAGGTCTGCTAATGATCAGTTATAGAGGAACTGGCTTTGGAAATGTTGAGGGGGTACTTACTATTACCTATGTGATCTTTTCTTTCTTTTTGAAGGAGCACTTTGCTTCATCATTTGTCCTCCGTTGGCTGACATTTTAAACCTGCATATTCCTTTTTTTTTTGGGGGGGGGGGGGGGTGATGTGTGTGTAGAATACTTCAGGCTCTGGAACGTTGGATCTGAACAGTAGAGATAAATAATGGCAGATCTGGAAGAGCTCCCTGCGCTCTCCGTGTGATAAGAAGGGAGGAACCATGTTTGATTTGTTTAGTCTGGACGCTGTGGCTTTGAACCCGGTGGACTGAACAATTACTTATGAAAGGCTCTGGCTTTGACACGCTTTTATAACTTTAAAACGCGAAGTGTCCTAACTTTCACAGCTTTAAAGCCGGTCGTTGACCTGCAGCTTCAGATTTAGTCTCCCATGAACGTGAAGAATCATGACAGTTCAAACTTGAGATCAAGAGTGGAGCTAAAATGAGAAACAGCCAACTGATGGAGAAAAATAATCCTAATTATCTGCAGGAAACACCTCATTATGGGCTTCCTCTGCGGAGGAGAAAGCAAGAAGAAGTTTGTAGATAAAAGAAAGAATGAGTCCAGTTACCACAACAGTGGTCTGAGGCAACTAAAACACCAGATGAAAATCTGTATGGTTGGAGAAGAACCTGCCATGTGCTCCTACCTGCTGCAGGTTCACTGTCTGGCTCAGCAGCACTTCAGCAGGACGACTGGAGAGACGCCGATGATCCTGGAGAAGAAAACACACACAAACTCTCAGAGAGCAGGAGGACGAGAACACAACTGACATTAATCAGACACAGAGCTGAGGCTCGTCAACGTTTTTCTCTGAAACACAACCCTCAGTCACAGCGTTTAGTCAGAACCAGATGTTTCAGCAGTCAGGCACAATCTGCTTCCTGCACTGGCTTTGGATGGATCTTCTTTTATCATGTTTCTGTGGTATTCTGGTTTACGTTTAAAGGTATTTCATGAGTCTCAAAGAGTTCATATTTACAATGCTCATCACTCATCACTACTGACCCAGAAACATGTATACCAGGTTAACTAGTCACTCTAACTCATCACTACTGACCCAGAAACATGTATACCAGGTTAACTAGTCACTCTAACTCATCACTACTGACCCGGAAACATGTATACCAGGTTAACTAGTCACTCTAACTCATCACTACTGACCCGGAAACATGTATACCAGGTTAACTAG
>JBAMYA010044274.1:0-12608 GCA_037176975.1 Arrhamphus sclerolepis
ACCTCAGTTATTCCACCTTAAAGCAGCTGCTCTCCACCTCAGTTATTCCACCTTAAAGCAGCTGCTCTCCACCTCATGGGCTGGATCTGGGCCGTGAGCCTCGAGTTTGACGTGAGAGCATTTGAATGGAAAGCAGAGTAGAAGCAGTCGTCATTCATGAAGCATTCCTGCAATGAAACTAGGTTTAGCCTAACAAGCTAACTGTAACTTCCAGGATGAGTAAATAGTAAATGTAAAAAAGAGTCAAAAAGAGACTCAACACAAAAGTGCCTGAAATGATGTTGCAGCACAATCAGTGTGCGTTCAAAAGGTTTGACCTGTAGAAGACCTAAAATATATCTTAAACACACTTCTCAGAAATATTCGCTTAGAAACCTCAAAACCAAACGGAAAAAGCCATCGTCGGTTTCTATAAAATAAGAGTAAAAGGTGTGCATTTGCCAAAAATAATTTATAGAGTTAATATGAAAGTTCAAAAGCAAACCATAACCCATCATATCAGCTCCACATCATTTCATCTTCTAAGCAGGTTTTATTTGTTTGAAATTTCATTAACAAGTTAAAGTTAAATTCTTAAGCATCTTAATTAGAACCTCAACAGACGCGGTTTTAACAAAAGTTCCTCCTGTTTCTTGCAGTGATGTTGCATTAGCGAGATGCGTTGTGTTTTGTGTCCAAACTTAAAAACTCAACAACATGACCTTTCATCATGTGTGATGCAATCACTTGGTTACGCCTCCTATGTCTTCTGATCTTGTTTTTAATTCCCGTTTCTACCTCCAGACCTGTTCTCCCCACATTCTAACGTCTTTCATGCTGGTCACCAGGGTACTGTCACCAGGAGAAGTGTCAGAGAAGTTTTCACCATCTTTAAAAGCTCTTTTGATCTTTCTGTGTGTGAGCAGCGAACCTTCTGAAGTTAGTCATCCATCGAGAGAGCTGATATAGATGTCTGCTGGTTCCAGTGCTCCCTCTTTTTAGCTCAACTCTTCCCAGCTGGAAAAGAAACATCCATCCATCCCTCTATTAACTTCTGCTTATCCAAATTCAGCCCACACCTCTCTCTCCACAGCCGCCTCTCCCAGCTCTTCTAGGTCCTCATCCTGGCTGGACATGTCTGGAACACCTCTCCTGGGGGAAACCAGGAGGTATCCTGACTAGATGTCTGAACTACCCCAGCTGGAGCAGCAGCTCTACTTCCAGTCCCCCAGTGACTGAGCTAATTATCGTATCTCATGTTCACGCTGTACGGTTTCATCATCTCAGGCTAGCGATGGTCGATGGAGGTACAAATGTTCCATCGTAGCTCAGAAACGGTGGTGGTAGATCTGACAAAGATGAACGACCAAAGACAGATATCAGCAGGGATCGCCTCATAGAGTGACATCACTGCCTCGACAACCTCTGTCAGCTAACTGACCAATAGAAATGCACCATGAAATAACGTAAACATCAGCACAGTATCCTAGCAACAACAGCGCCACATACAATGGAGAAACTTGAAGAAACGTGAAAGACAGTTGATGTTATTTATTTTCTTTTTCCAACACCACTACGACAATGCTAACATTAGAGACATCGGTGCATTAGCATGTTAGCATGTTAGCAGCTACCTGCTAATGACGTGAAGACAGTGCGTTTAGATCCTGAAATACGCTCAGATTTATTTCTGTCGTAGCATGATTCATCATACGTTCAGTCACACAGTGGAACATTCTGGAAATGAATCATCTACTGATTTCAGGTCCTGCAGTGTCACTTGAATTAATCCGATAAAACTTTAAAAATTGGTAGGGATGTCACCAGAGAGTTCTCATGACTGCAGACGTCTCCATGATACCTCACACATGAACTACTGAGATACTTAAACTCCTCCACTCGAGGCAGAACCTCATCTCAGACTGCAAGAGGACATTCCGTCTTTGCTGTCCAGACTGCAGTAAGAACTGTCAATCGTAAATATACAACCAATGTACAAGAGGTTACCTCAGGAAACATCAGTCTGGAGATATATTCACAAATGCGACTGATTCTGATTTAAAATGTTTACTGTTCACAAAAGTAGCCTTTAGCTAAGCTCGTCTGATCGTCAGCATCTCTGGACTCAGAGGCATCTGCAGTGGAGCATCACTTGGAGGGAAATCCAAACTGTTTTCAGCAACAGTCTTTTAGGTGGTATGCAGTTATATCAGCGTAAAGAGACAACAAGGACATCAGTCAGACTGGTTTCAAAGACAACAATTCATGGATTTTATTTCAGTTTCCACTGGCTGATCAGTTACATTTAAACACCTAAATAATTATGTAATGATGAGGGCTGAACTGCTTGATTAGTTTTTGATGCGTCATCCTCAGGTTCAGAGAAACGTTGACGTCCAATCACTGAAAACATCGTGAAAGCACAGAAGAAATCGTCCACTGAACTAATTACTTTTGAGAATCATCATCATCATTGTTGTCATCATCATCATCATCATTGTCGTCATCGTCGTCATTGTTGGGAGTTTTTTCTTGCCACTGATGGTGTTGCCATGTGCTCGGGGGTCAAGCTCTGGGTTTCTGAAGCACCTGGAGATGACTTGTTGTAAATAGGTGCTATATAAATAAATTGAATTGAATTGAATTGAATCATTGTCGTCATCATCGTCGTCATCATCATTGTCATCATCATCGTCATCATCCACATTATAATTATCATCATCATCATCATCATCATCATCATTATCATCATCATCGTCATCATTATTATCATCGGCATCAGCAGCGTCAGCATCAACATCAGCAGCATCATCATCATCATCACTATCATCATCATTGTCCTCATCAGCAGCAGCTTCATCGCCAGCATCATCATCATCAGCATCATTGTTAGCATCATTATCAGCATCATCATCATCATCATCATCCTCATTATCATCCTCATTATCATCATCATCATTGTCATCATCATCATCATCATCATTATCATCATCATCGTCATTATTATCATTGGCATCAGCAGCGTCAGCATCATCATCAGCATCATCATCATCATCATCACTATCATCATCATCGTCATCATCAGCAGCAGCTTCATCGCCAGCATCATCATCATCAGCATCATTGTTAGCATCATCATCGTCCTCATTATCATCATCATTATCAGCATCATCATCATCATCATTATCAGCATTATCATCATCATCATCCTCATTATCAGCATCATCATCAGCATCATCATCATCGTCCTCATTATCATTAGCATTATTAGCATCATCATCATCATCATCATCATCATCATCCTCATTATCATCAGCATTATCAGCAGCATCATCATCATCATCATCATCATTTTCATCCTCATCATTATCATCATCAGACAGCGTTGTCCCTTACTTTCAGTACCATGCATCCATACATAAAAGATTAAATGAAATGAATCTCTTCTTCAAACTTTCCTTCACCATCAGGTTTTTACTTTCCCTGCATGTTTGGCAGATAGTTTATAATTAATTAAACAAAATCTCTGTTCAAAAAATAATGTCACTTTAGGACATTTTTTTAATAGAAAGACTTTCTGTAACCCAAGTAGATTTTTTATTTTTTTGAAATAAGCTCTGTCTTTAGTTAGTGGAGATTTCTGCTGATGGCCTCATTTAATGATGGATAAAAAACTTTCTTGGTGTGAAGCTGCAGACAAAATTAACATTCTGACTTCAAACGTCAAAGAACCAGAAGGAAACACAAAGGACCGATTTTTACTTCAGGTTGTTTAATCTTCTACATTTGAGCTTCAACATGAACGGACTTGATGTCGACTATAATGTATATTTTATCATTAAAGTATAATGTAAAGCTTTTATTTATTCTTTTTTTGAATTTTATATGTTCATCAACTGTGTTACAATTATTTCTTTTTACTTTCATGTATGTCTTAATAAAAATTATATGGTAAATGAGTCTATTTTAAAAAGAGCAACGCACAGACCATGTTTGTGCATAAAAGCAAAGTCAGAGTGGATGAAAGGTCACTGAAACTTCTATCAGGAGATGTCATCTGTTTCTGCTCAAACCTTTGTTTTCATTGCTGTAACCATGACAACAGTGAAGCTTTTAACATCACTGGACATTTTTTTAAAATCCAAAACCATAATGATTTTGTACTGAAAGCAAACTTTCACCAGGACTCATTACAGAGGACGTGTTACTTATTTTTGACATTTCTGTTCGATACAACCAAAGTTGGGTGAAGTAAAACAAATAAAAAAACCTAAATAAATAAAGTAAGAATGAGAAACTTTAGTCAAAGCTTTTGCAAAATAAGAGTGATGACATTGGTGGCAACGATATCATAATTCTGATGAACTTCATGATTAGACTTTACAATAAAACAAAAAAATCAAAGCTGGAATCTAAAGTTAATATTCTAAAAGCAGCACCAGTGGTCATTAGAACATTTGTTAGAATATTATTATTGAGCATAAAGTCAGAAACTAAATGATTAATTATTTATAAACTTATTAAGATGAGGAAGCTTTTTTTTAGTTAACTTGTGACACAAAATGGTGGAAGTTGTTTGGATTTAGAGCAATAATGCAGAAAGGCCCAGTCAGGCCAGTCAGGTCACAGAGAAATGACTGGGACGAGGTGGAAGTCGGGAAGTGGAGGTGAGTGATCACGTACCAGGGCGGAGGCTCGCCGTCAAACTCGACTCCATTCAGGAGGAACATCTTCAGAGCTTCTGAAGATGAGAAGAAGAAGAAGAGCTGCAGAACCATAGTCAACCTCGAATTGTTGTTAAGTATTGTGTTTTTAGACGATAAAATGGAGTTGCTTCATGAAAAAAACTGGCATTTTAGGGATTGAAATAAAAAAAAAAACTCATTAATATTTGATATGTGTGATTAGGACTGATGCTGGTTTAAAAATGAAATAAAAAAGAGGAAAAAGTTGTTTTCATGACATTTTTATAGTTTGTTCTTGTTGAAAAAAAAAACACTTTTGAGTCAAAAGCTCTTCATTGTAGCTTCTTACAGGTTAAACACACTTCCTGCTGTCATTTGTCTTCTTCCTCTCTTCCTCTTGCCCCCCCCTCCTCCCCAGGTTTGCAGAACTCATCATTTTCTGTCTGGTGCTTCTTTTATTCTCTCCTCTGATTTCTCGTAATTATTTCTCGCTCTGTCTATCCATCCATCCATCAATCCACTCACCCACCCATCCATCCGTCTGCCCGCCCCCTTGTTTTTTCATTCCTCATCCGTTTCTCACCTTCCTTTTCCTCTAATGAGGAAAGTGTCTGTTTCTGCTCCAGATCTGTCACAAATCTCCCCTGACACAATCAAACATTCATCACACGTACTCAGCAGGCTGCGCCTCCTCTCCACGCTGAGGTTTGTCATAATCTTGATTGCAACTAAAAAACAAAAAAAATAGATAACTGAAAACTTTCTAGTTTTTTCCCAGGCTTGAATCAGATCGGTAGGGGTTGGGTATCCAGATATTTGTCCAAACTGCTCTTGAAACATTTGAAACTGAACAATGACAGGTGAAAAGTGGTCTGGTAACCTGACCTACCACGGTGCTGAGATCTCCTGCATGCTGATGTGGTGCTTAAACCATCATCAGTTCTGGACAAACAGTCGTCTTCATTGACTGTAAATAACTATGGACCAACTATCAGGTCACATGACACATACATTTCTACAGAAAGCCCTCTTTCCTCGAACTGCACGCCGCCATGTTGCAAAGAGGCGGTACAAAGCTGTCAAAGCCAATAACAGACCAAATGGCTAGCTGTCAGTCAAGCACATCAAACAACATCCTGGGATCTGACTGGTTAGCTTAATTGCTTGAATTTAATTACATTTTTGCTTTAAATGTATTCGATGTGGTCCAAATAAATTCACTTCTGTATGAAATATGTAACCACAGATGGAAAAAAAAAAAAAAAAAAGTTTTAATTCTGCTTCAAAGTTGGACTTTTTAACATAGACCCTTTACGTTAGTAGAGATTTACTACTTTAGTGGTCAGTAGAGGAAGTGCAGAAGTGCAACAAAACATACTTCCTGGATGAGCTTCTGAGCAGTTCTCTGAAAGAAAACTGAATGAGCCAAAACTAAAATGTGCAGATCAAATAGGAACTGTCCCTGGTGACCAATGAGTGGATCTTCATCATTACCTGAAATCAATCACAGGAGATCAGAAGATCTGTTAGTGTCACGATGATCAGATCACCAACATCAAAGAAAAAAAAAGAAAAAAGAAAAGTTGAAAAAAAGGCAGGAAGTCTTCAGGATTTCTTTTTAACTGGGTACATTATGATTATTCTTCTCAGTTATATGGACAACATGTTCAGACCTGACTCACGTTTTACCCTGAGAATTATTCACTCTTGTTCAAAATATGTAAAAAAAAAACTAAAAAAACAACAACAACAAACAAACAAAAACCAGTAAGGACTACAAGTCATTCTACAAAATCACTTGATTACTCAAAAAAGGAAGATCTTGATCTCGTATGGTATGTGTTTCTACTTGTCTTTTAGATGTATGTATTTAACATGAACATTCTTTCATTTACTTTGCGATACTATGAGTACTTTTGATAAAAAGACTCTGGCTGTGTTTTGCTCTTGTTATCTGCTGCAGCTGAAGGCAGGAGTCTAAATGAACAACATGTTTGCATGAAACTTCAATCTTCAAATGTTCTTTGTAGATGAGCAGGTTTGTTTGAGTCCTCACATAATGTTGTCTCCGCTATCAGCACCGTCAAACGGGGGCTGGAAAATTCAGGCTGCAGATGCTGATCAGCCTCGTGGATCCCATTTGATATCTCCATCGGCTCTACAGCCCTGATGTATAATTACATCTGTGAACTACCCACAGCCAGAATTTATTTTTCTTCTAATCACTGTTGGATCTCTGCCGATGGGATGAGTTGCTGGCTCGGCTCAGCAGCAAGACTCTTGGTAAGAGATAAGGGAGGATTAGAAAGCAGTTCATTGCTACAGTTCTGGGCTTGTTTTTCTTTGTCATTGTGTGAAGGTAGTTTTGGTGTAAACATCAGCATCATCATCACCATCTTGGGATCATTTTGTATCTGGTGGAAAGGAATATCGGGCCCTCAGGGACACTGTATTGAAAACGGTTTATTTCTGTAGCATGCATGGGGTCAGAAACACTTCCATAAATCACCATCTTTTTCAGTTTCATGCTGTCCACAAGCAGACGTTAAAGCTGCATCACTCAAACAAGAAACCATGTGTGAACATGATCCAGACACGGTATTTTTTTTCCACTACCAATTAGCCTAAACAGCATGTCTTTGGGGTAGGAGGAAACCTGAGTAACCGAGGTAAACCTATGCAGACACAGAGAGAAGATGTAAACTCCAAACAGAAAGACCAGGTGAACCAAGATCCAACTGAACCTTCTCACTATGAAGAGCCAGAGCTAACCACTGAACTACTGTGTTGCCATCATAGTAGGGCCCAGCACCACCATGGTATGAACCAACATCTACATGGTAGGACCCAGCATCACTACTGTTGGACTCAAAATCACCATGGTTGGACCCAACATCACCATGGTTGGACCAAAAAGCACCATGGTAGGACCCAACATCACCATGGTTGGACCAAAAATCATCATGGTGAGACCCAACATCATTATGGTAGGACCCAACATCGCTATGGAAGTATCCAACATCGCCATGGTAGGACCCAGCATCACCATGGTAGGACCCAGCATCACCATGGTTGGACCAAAAATCATCATGGTAAGACCCAACATCACTATGGTAGGACCCAACATCACTATAGAAGTATCCAACATCACCATGGTAGGACCCAGCATCACCAAGATGCTTCATCCATACTATCTTCTGTTGCTCAAACAAATTTGGTATGTATTTTATAAGTTGTTTATCAGATTTGGACCTGTTGTTCAAACCACTATAAATGGTGGAATTTTTAGAATAAACTCTAAGGAACAGAGAACTCAGACTGATCAGATGTTAAATATTTAAAGGAGGCATTGCTTGGAAATTTTGTTTATGCACTGGTCTATAGTTTTACACATGTGCTCATGCTCTGTGACATTTGGGTAAAAAGGCTCTTTCCCTTGTGGTTTCATTGTACTGGTACTGACTCCAGCAGCCTGACTGGGATTTCAGGTGTTCTCAGGGTGACAAAAGCAGCTACTTCAGCGTCTTCAGCTGATGTGAAGCTGCCACATGTCAGCAGAGGGCACTGATGTCACAGGAGGTGGAGGAAGAAGAGGGAGACAATTCAGGGAAAAGCATTCTTGAATATGAATAAAAGAGCATGAAGGGAGAGAGTTAAAGGCATTAAGCTAAAGGAGAGGAGATGAATAGAGAACTCAAGATGAAAGCTTGAGAGGTAAACGATAATATTTAAATGAGAGATGTGGAATCGAGGTGGAAAAGAAAAGAAAAGAAAAGAAAAGGAGCTGTTGAAGAAATGGGGGTTAGAAGGATTGAAAAAAATCGAAAGAAAAGAGGAGGAAGAACACAGAGAGACTGGCAAGAAAAGGATCAGTCAAATTTTAAAGTTCTCCAAAGAATGTTGTCAACAAAATAGACTCACAGAGACACAGATGATGAATGATGGTGCTTTTTCTTTTCTTTTTTCTTTTCTTCACATATTGTCAACGAGAAAACGTGACCAAGCTTAATATGTGTGATTCGTCCTCTGAGCCCTCAGTTGTCTCTTGTATTTTATTTTTTCAATGAACGTACCTTTCCTTTCCCCAGCTCCTCTGAGGGAATACTGAGACATTCCCAAGACAGCAAACAGACGTGGTTGGACAGGTCTAAAACACATCTGGCCTACGTTCACCACGTCACAAATGGAGATGATTACTCTTCTCCTCTTCTCCAGGTGTTCCCTCAACCAGTCATCTGCCATCTGCCTCCCTGTTGTCTACATTCTCTTCTCTCCATGTCCTCTTTCACTGCGTCTACAAGTCTCCTCTCTGGTCTTCCTCTAGACCTCCTGCCTGGCAGCTCCAACCTCATCATCCCTCTACAGATGTAGTCACCATCCCTCCTCTGTTCATGTCCAAACCACCTCAGTCTGGCCTCTCTGACTTCCTCTGCAGAACATCTGATGCAGGTTAAATCTCCTTTATACAAATGTAAACGGTATATTAACATGTTCCAGAAACGCTGCCATCTCCTTGGGACCAAACATGGTATGGTGGAGCATTAGCTCTTCCACATGTGGGAAAGAAGCACACATTTTGAAGGGTGTGAATAGATTTTAGAGCAACATGTCCTTTTCAAATTCAACATGGAGCGTTGTTAAATAATGATGGGATGCCTCATACTGGTCAACGCTGCTCTGCCCTAACTTTGTTGAGATGCGCTGCTACTGTCGAATTTGAAATTACCATCTTCTTTTCAACATTTGTTGTGGGTTTCTTTTTTTTTTTTTTAAATCATCTCACGCATCCAACCTTTTTTCAAAAAAGGAGTTGTACCTATTTATGTGTGAAAGAATCATTGAGTCTCATTGTGAAACACTTTGTTCACTGTTTGGACTCCTATTAAATCAGTTTAAGGGTTAAAACTCAAAACTGGTGCTTAAAACAGCAGAAAAGAAGACGCAGAAAGGCAAACTAGTCATAGATTACTAGTAATAAAACACCAGCTAATGTTTTTCCTGCTTTTCAATGATCAAAGGAGTTGAAAAGACTCTCCTGCATCAGATGGATGGACGGATGGATGGATGGACAGATGGATGTATGGATGGATGGACGGACGGATGGATGGATGGATGGACAGATGGATGTATGGATGGATGTATGGACGGACGGATGGGCTTTGAAACAGAGATTATGCAAACTTACAAAGCCGCCTCCAGAAACTACAGCACATATTAAATTTGCTCATAGCTCCAGTGTTCATCTTTATCTCACATTTCTACACTATAAAACACCATATTTATGTTTAAAATACACACAGAACATTAGAAATGTAGAGGTCAATGCAAATTATAGGATACTGGTTTCTGACTTCACCTGTTTAGCAAAGCTGCTTTGAGCTCCAAAGACAGTTGGAAATAATGTTTCTGTGCTGTAGATTTGCAGTATTTTTGACCAGAAGTATGAGGATTGAGTTTAGTGTTGGCGTTCTGTTCTTGTCTCTGTGCTTTTCCGTCTGTCAGCTTTACTTCCTGTTTTATCTATTTCACTTCCTCTGTGCTTCATTGTCATTAACTGTCCTTTGTTGGATTCTGTATCTGGGTCCTAACAACTCTCCCAAAACATAACAGAAGCATGTCAGAAATTAGATCAACTTTTGATCCCCGACAGCAGAAAACAGTGTTTGTTTTTTCTTTTTTAATAATGATGCCTAATATTTTGTTGCACTGAGGATAATGTTTTTGCCTACAATTGCGTGAATCCTGCCCTGACCACCAGGTCTGCGCTGTAGCCATTCCTTGGGGAGTAGCTGCGTGCTGAGCCCGGCCACTTATGAGAACGGATCCTCAGCACTCAGCGGGGAAAATCCAGCCCTAAATCTCCAGATCCTCCATGTGTGAAAATGGCTTTCCTCTCGGCTCGCAGGTTCATTCTCACCCGCTGATGCTAAAGCAGCCTGTGGTAAACCTTCAGATGCAGGATTCAGAGTGGCTGCAGCAGTCGGAGCTCAGCCTGGTTATCCAGCAGCGCCTCCTTCACTCTTCAGACAAATCTGCTTCGTTGGTCTTCAACACTAGTGTGAACGTCAGTGGAAATCTACTAGATATCATGACAACCGTCTGCATTATTGGCGTGTAGAGGAGAGTCTGCGTGATAAAAAACATCAATAATATATGATGTGAGTTTCAGACACAGGGGTGTCATAAATAAAATATATCTCCTGAAATGCTCTGGCTGTGTGTGTTTGCAGTGACATCATGTATAATGTAGGAAGCTCCAACAGAAGCGTTGTGATGTTGGGCTCAGCGGCAGAGTTCAGGAAACCGTGTCCTTGCTGTTTAAGCTCTGCTGACTCTGCGGGACTCCAGCTCCATTTTAAAACACAAAAGCAGCCTGATAAAGCTGGAGAGTTGGTGGGAAAGACCTCCCAGAGTGTTCTACGTTATCTGCATCAGGAAAATGAGATGACTCTCTGTCTCCACTGTTGACTCTCCTCTGTTTACTGTATTCTACCAGAACTTTCCAACTCTTTTTTTTCCTTTGGTAAGGCCATGCTTCAGCAGTCTGTGATCACAACAAGTGAGTAAGAAGCTATGATTTTATGCTGTCCTTTTTTTTACTGCTAGTTGCCGTTCTGGCGGCCATATGAGGGCTACACTTTACTACCAGCAGAAGCCTCAAACTCAGCATCCTCTGACACCAGCAGAACTAAAGCTGTTGACATGGAATGAAAAAAAAGAGAGAAATGTCACACAGTATGTGCCACAAGGCCTTAAAAAAAAGCACATACATGCCTTGTAAGCACAACAGCAGTCATCAAGCCAAGTTGGGAACCTCAGGCGGATTGGGAAGAAATAAAAATGTGCCCCCTCCTTTTCTGTCGATGGTGAGGAAACTGAGGAAGGAGTCAGCAGTGTTGAGTTTATGTACTTCCCTCGGTCTCAGGTGTGTTAACGTGTGTTAGTAAAACAAAAGAAGATGTAAGATGGCAATGAAAAGAGCTCCAGGCTGGTTTGTTTAAGAACAAACTTCACACCGACCCCCATGAATCCTCTGTTTTCTTCACGTTTCATTCAAAAATGATTTATTCTATGTTTGAAAAATGTCCGGTAGGCTGAAAAACTGACCGCTCACTGGCATCAAAGTAAGATTTTCAGGAAAAATTAAATCTGCAGATCTCTGATGAATCAGTGCATCTACTGTTCCATGATGAAGACATGCAGTGCAGTGGTTTATGTCTTGGTGAAGGTTGCAGGGCCTGAAACAGATGTCTGCATGTGCTCTAAACCTGTATGCACCTTTAAGGGTTGATGGTTTCAATTCTGGACACCCTGCCCCTTATCATCAGAATTGAGAGAAAGCCAGATGGTCCGCCTCCTTCAAATTTTGATTCACCTGACCACACAACAGACTTCCATTCTGCTTCAGTCCACCTTAAAAGAACTTTGTCCCACTTAAAATGCTCACATGGAGCTTGCTGATCACATGTCCAGAAAAGGCTTCCTCTCTGCATGGCAGAGCTTTAACCGAAAACACTGAACTGTCATTTCTGGAAGAGTTCCTGAGCTCATGCAGTCATTCCCATTACAGAAGCACTCCTGCAGGCATCAGGCATTTATTTTTGACCCCATGCACACATGATTTCTAAATTATTTGAAGATTCACATGTACTGCAGATTATGAGATATTCCAAGTCTTTTGCTGAACATGTTCTTTTTAATCATGTCACTGACCTGTTAACAATTAATTAAATAAGAAGAAAGAATTTCCTGATGGTGTTTCTTTCTTGTACCACTTACTTGAGCCTCCTGCTCTTCCATTAACTTCTGCAGGTCCTACGATGTTTATGTTGGGTCCTTTAATGGTGATGTTGGGTCCTATCATGGGGATGTTGGGTCCTACCATGGTGATGTTGGGTCCTACCATGGTGATGTTGGGTCCTACCATGGTGATGTTGGGTCCTA
>JBAMYA010044275.1:0-12607 GCA_037176975.1 Arrhamphus sclerolepis
TTTCATGAATAACTATGAAACTAATAATGTGATTCTAGTTGCTAAGTGTATGTTTACAAGGTCAAGGAATCCAATATAATAAAACAAATGTAGGAGTGATACTTTTGGGTGTAAGTCACAGTATGTGGAGGAGCTGAGCTGCTTGGAGGAGGTCTGAGCTCTCTGAGAGCTTTTCTAGTTCTTCTTATTGTTGCTGCTGTGCATAATATACATCCTGCCAAATCATGCATTAATAAATACTGATCAAACCTCCTGAAGTCCAGTGTTGAGAATTCAAAATTTCTCACAAAATTACTTTAAAACAGGACAAATTTGCTTCCACAGATAAACCGTGGCTACGGATGTTGCAAAACTATGTGCTGTGATTATAAAAGAAAATGACAACAAAAAGTGTTATAAACATGTGGGCACAGATTATAGAATTGTACCCAAACTTTATGAATCCGAGAGCACGATTTACGCGTCTGTGTTTTCATGTTCCACCTAAGCCTAGAGAGTTATACGTGTTGCTGTTTCTGCTGATGAGCGTGTTCATCCTCACTTTGACCTGGCCAAAGCCAATGGTTACTGCAGCAGCGCAAGTGAAGCCCTTTATCACTGGATAAGAGATGAAGTCCAACAGAAAGCCTGCAGTTGATAAGAAAAAACAATGAATGATTAACAAAACTATGACAATAACTGACACGTAACAAAAAGTTAAAACATATTTGAAGTCCTGGAAGTTGTACACTACGTGTAGTGGAAGAGCTTCCACGGTCAGAGCTGTAGGCTGTCCTCAGAAACATAATCTGTGTTTGTCAAAAAACGTTTTAATCGAGGAGTTGCGTTACTTTTCTGTGACTGTTGACGGCATGGGGAATGCCACCAACTGGAGTTCATCCATTATCTCAGTTTCTCTTCTCACCTAATCTGAATAACGCCATTGCAGCCTGAATGACTCCACAGAGGAGGCTGAGCAGCACGGCTCGCTGTGGCTGTCCCCCCACCACAGAGAAACACAGGAGGGACATGATGGCTGTGGGACCCAGGGTCACGTCCTTAGAGGTCCCCAGTAGGGTGTAGATGAATCCCCCCATGAAGGCAGAGTAGAGTCCATACTGTGGGTAGAAGCACTCATGTTTGTCTTTTACTGTACCATTAATTCTTTATTATTAAGAGAAGCTGATGTGCCTTAATGCAGAAGTCTTTTATAAACAGTTGAAACCAGAGGTTTACATACACTGTATAAAAATACATATAACCTTTTCTTCCGCTGTCTGACATTTAATCAGACTGAACCTTTTCCTGTTTTAGGTTAGTTAGGATTACCAAAATTATTTATAATCACTAAATGCCAGAATAATGAGACAGAGAAATTTTAAGAGAATTCTTTGTAACTAACCAAAAGTTTACATTCTCTTACTTTACCTTTAAACTATTTTGGGGAACTGCAGACACACACACTCCTGTCACATTGTGGTAATATGAAAAGAAATCAATCAAAATATCAAGAACAGAGTGGCAGACCTCCACAAAGCTGGTTCAGTCTCCATGGTGATGGTGCCACCTTGTTCAAAATGTGTGAATCAACCCCAGAACGAAAGCAAAACTTCCTGTAAAGATGCTGGTCGAAGCTGGAACGAGAAACTTGAACGACAGGCCACTCAGCCAGGTGAATTACTGCACAGACCTTGTTTTTTGGAGACGTGTCCTGTGGTCTGAGAAAATTAAAATTAAACTGGTCACAGTGATACATCTGGTGGAAGAGGGAGGAAGCTTGCAATCCCCAGAACACCATCCCAACTGTGAAGTACGGGGGTGGCAGCATCATGTTGTGGGGTGTTTAGCTGCAGGAGGGACTGGTGCACTTCACAAAATCGATGGCATCATGAGGAAAGAACATTTTGTTTAAACATTAACGCAAGATCTCAAGACATCAGCCAGGACGTAAAAGGACAACAAAGACAGTGTTTTGGAATGACCATTACAACGTCATAATCTCCATCCTGTAGAACATCTGTGGGCAGCGCTGAAGAGCAAGGTGGCCTACAAACCTGACTCAGTTCTTCCAGTTCTGTGAGGCAGAATGGACCAAAGTTACAGAAAACTGTTGAGAGAAGCCTGATGTAGGAAACCCAAAACGACAATACGACCAAATACTGAGGAAATGTGTGTAAACTTCTGACTTTGATGAAAATATTTGACCAGACCCTTAAAAAGATCTCATTATTCTGGCATTTAGCAAATATAAATAATTTTGATAATGCCAACTGACCTAAAACAGCAATTCAGTGTGATTTAATGTCAGATACTTTTTATACAGTGAATGTAAACTCCTGGTTTCAACTGCACCATAAAGTTTCTTTTAACTTTTCAATGATTCTGCACATAAAATGACAGGATAGTGAAGGTTGCCCTTCAGTTACCTAAAAAATGACATTTAAAAAGAAAAACAGAATATAAGCATTGAAAAAAGTTAAATGAAATTAATTTGAAACTGAAGAAAACATAAATCCAACAGATATGATAAAACAAGTTTGGACTCACCTGAACAGGAAGGCCAGCGACTTCAGCATAAGCCAGTGCCTGAGGAACAGCTGTCAGCCCCACGGTGAGGCCTGCCAGCAGGTCCATCTGCAGGTACTTCAGTTTATACTCAGGCAACCAGGAAAGAATGGGCAGCCAGGCTTTCAGGGTGCTGCACAAGCAGCAAGCCCGGGCTGGCTCACCACTAACCAGAGGCTGGTCCATACCACCCAGCTTGGATGAAAGGCAACTTTGAAGGGAGGAAATGCACAAAAATGACATGACACATTAAATATCAAAGGTGTGTGTATGAGAGTGGAGACTAAGGAATAAAATGTACTTACAGAAAATGATGAAGGTTCCTCCTCAGTGCCGGTTTTCCTCCTGAGAAGTCCAACTTTCAGAGAAAATCATCAAAGACACATGGTGTGCATCTATGTGTCATATTTATCTGTATGTATTTCTTCACAGCTCTTAGACTCCATATCTTTACAGGACTGATGTGATCTGGAAGTGACAGGAGAGAAAACAAGTTCACACAGTTCACGTCAGCATTTTCAAGTATTTGACTCTTGACAACGTCATATGATAATCACATGACAGTTGGGTGCTTTGCATGTGTCTATGTGAAGGTTTGCCACTTTTACTGCTGTTAACCATGATCATAACTCTCAGAGAGAAAACTCCCACAAGTCCCTGGTGTGAAGTCAGCTAAAGGAGGAGCCTGGTCTCACAGCTATACCACTGTTATACCACATATGTTTTATCCATTTCTATACTTGGAATAGAATAGAATATAATAGAATAGAATAGAATAGAATAGAACAGAATAGAATAGAATAGAATAGAATAGAATAGAATAGAATAGAATAGAATAGAATAGAATAGAATAGAATTTTTATTGCCATTCCAAAGAGACTCAATTGGAATTTAGTTTGTTTGGTGTAAAGCTCATGATAAAAGAACATAATCCACCAGCACAAAGTACATTCTTCTGAGCAGTTTCATATATGTTCACACTTTATAAAATCTTCAATTTCAAGACATTCAAAGGCAAGACGTAAAAATAAAAAACATGTGAAAAAGCTTTAAAACCTTCTCTATTATTTATTTACTTATTTTTCTTTCTTTTTTTTTTTAAACTGAATGATTATTACAAATACCAAATTAAAGAATATTAAATTTGTGGGGGCAATATAAGTTTAGAACAAAACATTAGTTTACAGTTTTATATCACCATTTTGTGAGCCTGTGGAAAACAAAAACTGAATATATGTAATATATAGTGTAGCATGAAAACTGCAAGCCTGTCTACAGAGTTTAGTCTATGATAATATATGACAGACTGCAGGTAGTTCAAGACGGCACACTGTTCTCATCTCAAACTGTGTGTTGTAGCTACAATTGTAAAACGATGAACAAAAAAAGGGTGGGCAAATACTGCAAACCTTTAGCCCCTTAAAGACACAATATAAATGAAAATCTGTTATCTGTTGTGATTTGACCATTACGTCAACTGATACTGCACTGTATAATCTATTTGGGAGGGAAGAAAAAGCTGTAATAAGATTGGGAATTTTCTCTTCTTCCATTGTCTGGTATTCTTCTATATTAATTGCGTATGTGATCATTTGTTACAAATGTCATTCAATTAAATGTATTGATGGATTTATTATCTACAAAATACTTTATGACTTTTACGGCTTATGAGGAAAGTCTAGTTAATACTAATGCAGCGGTCTCACATTCAGTTCAATTCAATTCAGTTTTATTTATGCAGCCCCTTTCAAACACAAGTGCAACTCAAAGTGCTTTAAAGAATGAACACAAAACATAAAATCAACAGATAAGTAAAATAAGTAGGAATGTCCAAATCTGATCACGTAATCGAAAATCAGGGCCAATCACGTGATTTTCAAATGATCGGAATCAGGTGGAAATGATCGGCTTTAACCATAAAAAAAAAACAAACAAACAAGAAAACAAAAAGAAATTTTAAAAAAAACAACAATTATGACCATGTAAGGCCCAGGCTCAACAAAGCGTCCAGGTCACTTTTTTGGACGGACACGGCTTTGGAGCCAACTAAAAACGTACAGACATCCAGAGGAAGCCATTGATGCCACAGAAGACCCAGTACATACTTCAACCCTTAGATGGCGCATAACTGAAAAAAAAAGCATACAGATCTTAACCAGAAAAGACATTTGGAACATGCACAGAATCCTACGCCATGTAAACAAACCAAACAACTTTTTGCCACAACAAAAACTAAGCGGGCTACAGGCTACAAGGTTACAGCAGGGAAATCAAGTCCGCTATGATACATACTCCACGAGACATGAGAAATCTGTCCTCGCAGCCTCGAGAACAAGACAAAAGTTCATTCTGACCGGGACATAACATACTTCATGATAAACTCCAGCACAGAACTCACAGAAAGACCCTTCCACTTCAGCACACGTATTAATTGTTAGAATATCAAGCCAAATAAGTCACAGTAAAACTTTTTTTTTCTTTTTTGCCATGGTACTTTTAACTTTTTTTTTTCTTCATAGACGGGAGACAGGAGCTCCAGTGGAGGATACCCAGAGACTGACCGCTTGGGAGGGCTTCGACATGGGACGGGGCTCACAGAGCACCCGCCGCTGAAGGAGGACAGTAGACCCATAGGTGCTTTCACGTTACAGTCTCCAATAACACCGGAAAAAGATCAATCACTAGTCAGTTTTGACCAAAAAAAAGTCACCAAGTGGATTTGAAAAGCCAGATAGAAAGTCAGCAAAACTGACCGGACCTCCACATTTCCATATTAAGCACGCCCACTCCACATTTCTGACCAATCACGCAACATGTGTCTACCTGCGAGAAAAAATAAAACTTACTGGTTCTTTTATCTCAGACAATAAATTTTTTAGGGTGTTATTGACCTGACATGTTTCCGTGGAAATTTTCCGCCTTCATCAGAGTGTCACATGACAGTGTGTTACCAATTAAACCAGTAAGTTTAATTGTAAACCAAGACAAAATGAACTTTATTGAGTTACTGCGAGAAAAAAAGTTCAGCCAAGGCGATGCGTCGAGAACAAGCTGCGAGAACTCGCAAATCAGGGCTGCGAGAACAAAATGACATCATTTTGGTCTCGCAGCCTCGAGAACAAGAACAAATTCCTCGCATTTCGCGGAGTCTGTAACAGGCTTAAGAGCTGAGCTCAATATAGAGGTGCTGCACCACTGATAAGCTACGAAGAGATTTTATTTTGGTTACCTGGACCAGTGCTAACAAACCTTGCGATAAAAGAGGCATATAAACACATATCATGTTGGACACTGCCATATAAATTATTTTTAAAAAAAACTTAAAAGGAAACTTGGGGTTGTTTTTTTTTTTCTTATTGTTATTGATGCACTGTTGAAGTATTGGATCGGGACTCGGTAGATACTCAAAATCCAATGACTCGGACTCGAGGGCAAAAAATGTGATTGGAACATCCCTAAAAATAAGCACAAGTTAAAAACAATAATAAAATAGATGCACACATAAAAATATTATATAAATGAGCAAGTGTAGTAAAACTAATAAAATAAGCCATTAAATCAACCATAGACTCTTTCAAAAAGGAAGGTCTTAAATTTAGACTTAAAAGTGATGACAGTCAGTGTTTCGTATCCAGACTTGGCTGGTTCCACAGGAAAGCAGCTCGAAAACTAAAAGTTCTGCTTCCCGTTCTGGATTTGGACAGTCTGGGAACTGTGAGCAAACCGGTATACTAGAAGTGAAGTGGTCTGGTAGGCTGACTGATTAAGTCTTTATTTGTGTAGCACAATCAGGTCTGGAGGTGTCTGGCAGAAGCACTCGAGAGCAAGAGAAACACAGTCAACTCCTTACCCCAGACAGCAACCAACTCCACCATGGCAATTTCATTTGTCCGTGAGGGTCAAAAGCCGAACCATCCTCCCGCCACACTCAACCAACTATTGGGCAGCAATTAATATTCCCTCCTAAGATTGCATCCACTACCCTAAGGCCAGATCTGGTACTTTGGTCACCATCGCTGAAGTATGTGCACATTATAGAACTCACCATTCCCTGGGAGAATGTAGTTGAAGAAGCCTATGAGCGCAAGAAACTGCGATACACCGAGCTAGCAATGGATGCTCAACAGCGAGGATGGACTTCAAAAACCTATCCTGTAGAAGTGGGATGTCGAGGATTTGTGGCTTCCTCCACCATCAGGCTGCTCAGGGACCTTGACGTTCAAGGACAGGCAGACAGTTAGAGCCCTCTCCGGAGTGGCTGAAAGAAGCAGCCAATGGATATGGATAAAGCGAAATGATCCATGCTGGGCTCACAGAACTCACCCTTCATAGCAACATTGTAACAACATAGTAAGAGCAGTGCAATGATTGGGCATGAGACACAAGCTCAGGCTTGATCAACCTGTAGCTGGCCACCCTTGAGGAGGGTGTATAGTAGTTAAAGGCCGAAACACCTGATGAATCAAAGGCATACTGATGATGTGCCCCAAATTTAAATCTAGTCTGGCAGTTCTCATGATACCCTCCCTCCCTGTCTCTCTGTCTGTCACACCATCTACTGGCACAATGGACTGTTTAACATCTTGCCCCATGTTTTTATGATTCTAATTCACATTTCATACACAAAGGCAACTCAATGTGCTTTACAAAGACATTAAGATGAAATAAAAATCAACTAATTAAAACAAATAATCTTAAATCAATTAATTATAATAATTTAAAATACTAAGAAGAAGAAGAATTTAAAAAATGAGTATTTAAATATGTAATTAGACAGAAAAAGGATTAAGAACAAAGAATATTTGAAGAAAAATAAAATAAGTGCAGTAAAATCTGACTAAACAAAGGTACGAGAAAACAGTCATTTTCAGCTTAACTTTAAATGTGTCTAGAGTTGAGGCACATTTGATATCAACAGGAAGTTTTTTCCATCTATGTACAGCATAATAGGTAAATGCAATTTCACCCCGTTTGGTCCTAACTGGAGGTTCAACCAGCTGACTGCTGCCTAAAGATCTCACAGATCTACTTGGTTTATATTCTACTAGAAGATCAGTAATGTATTCTGGCCCCGTATCATTAAGTGATTTCTAAACTAACAACAACACTTTAAAATCTATTCTGTAGATAACTGGTAGCCAGTAGAAGAATCTCAGAACAAGAGTAATGTTCTCAGTTTTTCTGGTTCTTATTAGGACTCTGGCAGCAACGTTCTGGATGAGCTGAAGCTGTCTGATTGTCTTCTTGGGAATATGAGATAAAAGAGCATTACAGCTTCTCTAAATCAGTTCTGGACATGAGATCTCTGACTCTGGAGAGTTGTTAAGATAAGATAATTTGGGGCTAAAGCAGAAATTTTGATCCCAACAAAGTGCTCAAGCCTGTTTAATAAAATATTGTGGTCAATGGTGTCAAAGGCTGCACCACTGAGGTCTAAAAGAACAAGCACAGACAGAAGACCACCATCAGAGGCAATGAGGAAGTCATTTGTTAGTTTAATTAAAGCAGTTTCATTGCTGTGGTGAATCCTAAATCCAGATTGACGCATCATGTAAATTGTTATGACAAATTAGTTGTCTTTTTAAAGGATTTTAAACAGAAAAGGAAGGTTAGAAATGGTCTATAGTTGGTTAAATCATTGGGATCAAGGCTGGACTTTTTGAGGAGTGGTTTGACAACAGCAAATCTAAATGACTATGGTACATAACTGGTTCAGGTCAAGCAGAGAGGAGTTAATGAGAGGTAAAATATCCTTAAAAAGGTTAGTTGGGATGAGGTCAAGCATACAGGCTGACATTCCACAAGCCTTGATAACTGACAATAACTCAGACAGATCAATAGGACTAAAATAATATAAATATGTATTGAAAACATGGCAATCAAAGTTATATAAAAGATTCCTGTCCGTAGAATAAGACATATTATTTTTTCCCTGAAAGTCATTGCTGCTGAAAGAACAGGGAATATACTGTTCAAGGGCCCTGAGGTGCATATTATACCATGGAGTGTACCTAGAATGAGTTATAACTTTCTTCTTGAGTGGAGCAGCGCTGTCATCAAGACAGTCTAGCTGAGAAAGAGTAATGTTAGATGAGCAGCCCTGAGCATTACTGGTACATGAAGATGAAGGAAATGATGAAGATAGCAGTCCCTTAAATCTGTTTACAGAATTTACTGGTAGTGAGGAATCTATGAACATGATGTTATTTTAGTATAGACTTTTATAACAAATATTATTAAAAAGTGATCTGACAATAAGGGTTGTGAAGGAATACAGCTAGTTGTTCTATTTCCATGCCATATGTATAAGATCAAGTGTGTAATTATTTCAGTGGGTGGGGTTTTTCACTATTTGATAAAACCCAACTGAATCCAAAAAGGAACTGAAAGCAATATTAAGACTGTCGTTTTCAATGTCATGAATATTAAAATCTCCCACGATGACAAATTTGTCAAACTTAATCACTTAATCACATAAAAATTCTTAAAAAAAAAGAAAACAAATTCAGTGAGAAACTCAGTATAGGGGCCAGGTGGACAATATAAAATGGCAAAAAGGAGCACTTTTTGAGTGTTTTTTTTTTTTTTAGATGGTCAGAAAAGTAGAGTGTCATACTTTCAAAAGAACTATAGTTGGTTGTTGCTGTAATTGATGACATATTTGGAGTCAGTGGAAGACTTGACTTAGCTATGACTGCCACTCCTCCTCCTCTGACAGTGTGACGAGCTTTATGGAAATTAATGACTAGGAAATGTGGATTCATTCAAAGTGATAACTGTCTTGATTTAACCAAGTTTTTGTTACGCAAATAAATCAATATTGTGATCAATGATAAGTGCATTTAGGAGTAGTGATTTGGGTAACACAGATCCAATATTTAGGAGTCCACACTCCCTGATAAGACCAAAAAAAATTTGTTCAGTGGATAGTGGCTACATCACAGAGGAGGAGGAGGAGGAGGAGGAGGGCGGGTCTGAGCAGCAGCTGTGTGAGGTAAACAGTCAGTCATGTAGGTGACTGAGAACAGCGTGCTGCAGGTTAGAGGATAGTGTCCAGATACCATTTCTGTTTAAGGGGTGCCATCTCAGAAAAGTACCACAGATTCCAGAACAGATTAAAATTGCCAATGACACCTATAAATTGGTTTCTACACGTCATCTGCAGCCATGTATGAAGACAGAGAAGTCTGCTAAAATGGCCCGAGCCATGGGATGTTGTGGGAAGAGGACCGGAGATGAAAAATAGCTTTCCACAGTGCTCAGAAAGTTTATGAGCTGTATAAAATCCAGTTTAGCCAGTTCAGAGTGTTTTAGAGCTACATAATTTGCTCCTACATGAACAATGACTTTACCCACAGCCGAGGGAAGAGAAGGCCACAGATCAATGAGTTTTTGAAGGATGGTGGACGAAGTGGCGCCTGGGAAGCAGTGTGTTATTGCATTAAAGTAGCAAATATTTCTAATTATGGATTCACCAATAATCAGCACTGAAGGTGGAAACAGTGGTCCAAGTTCAGAGGACTGCACTCAATCAGGACTGTTCAGAGGAGCACTGACCAGCTCCTCAGCAGCAGACTGATGCCGGGGTTTGTCTGACAGCTTTAGGTAGAAGACGGGTGTCCCCCATCCCAGAGATGTTACCTTCAGATTGTGAACGAATGAAGGTCCTGGAGCTCCTCCGGACTACAGCCTCCTTCACCAGCCAGCAAGAGGACGAAGATGATTTTGATGCTGGAGAAGTTGCTTTGGTACCATTCCGACAGTCAGAACATGGCTGTGAATCATCATCAAATGGGGGTGGTATTGCTGTTCGGGCTGATGCTGGTGGCATCTTTCCTGCTTCGGACTGGAGACTTTGAGCTTCATCCAGAAGTGGTGCAAAGCGGTTTGAGAGTTCTAAGGAGGGCTGGACGACTCCAGCGCTTTTGTGGATCTTAGTGCTGCAGACAACCTCAGCCCACGATGTTTTTAGGTGTGAGTTGATCCAATTTGGAGGTGAAGGCGGGGGCCTTGGGTCTTGCTCCCAGGAGGGCCCAGTCAACACCAGGCTGAGACAGGATCGGGTTTGGAACAGCACTGTTTTCAGAAGTGGTGAAGCTAGACTCCAAGCACTCCAGCTTAGATTCACTGTGTTGTGTCTTTACCATGACCTCCAGACTTTCTCCAGAAGCGTCAGTGTTGGCTCCAGCTCTGATGTTGTTAGACGTGAGCCACAGAAGGGCCGTAGCAGAGTCTGAAACTGGGAACTGGGACAACCAGGAGGGGGATAACATGACAGGTGGGTCAGCCAGGGAGGACTGCATGAAGTAGATCTGCTTGGACTGAGTTAGAGCCACTGACATGAAGCCATTGAGCAGGTCATCTTTAGCCCAGACCTTTGTTTCCAAGTCATGGATGTTGTTCTTCAATAATCAGTAAGCTTGATCACAGTTTCCACATACAGACCCATGTCCATTAGTTGTTGTATTTGCCACTATAGTTGCCAAAGCCATTGCTGTGATTACCACCAAAACAGTTCAACATAAAGTGAGGCAGAAGACGAAATAACAGAAGCATCTGCATAACCCCAAACTGATCCCAAATAACCACATACAGTGGCTATCTTATTGTGAAACTTGACCACTTCCATCCTCAAAATGTATAAAGTACAGTTCTAATCTACTTCTATGGTGTGATTTAATTGAACTGGCCTTTCTGGCACAGTAAAGGATCAGTCACAAAAGCCCATTTTGAGTTCCCAAAAAAACACTTCAGCAGGTCTACAAGTACAAGAAACCAAATTTCATGGTGCAATAAATCAAAGGTTGAGACCAGGCATTTCTTTGTTAAGTATGTTAGCACCATGCTGTGGGGTAGGACCTAGTGATATGACTTCAAATCAGTTTCACAATTAATTTATAAATTTACCTCGATTATGATTAATGAGTGATTATTTTAGTATTGTTCTATTTTTTAGATCACTGACAAGATTTTTGCCACAAATATAATCAACTATTAAAACTAGGACATTTTTACAAATAAAGGAGCTCATATTTTCGAGTATTGGTTCTGAATGTTGGTTTTGATTAATTTTGAATTAACTGCCCAGCTCTACAGTGGGGTTGATTTTTGCCAATAAGAAAAGTGAATTCCAGATTGACAGAGAGCTAAAAGGAGCAAAGTAGGAACTCACTGTCGCAGAGCTTGAATACCAAAAACTAGGCAAAAGGTTTGCCTTCCTGAAGGACAATGACCCTTTAGCTATGGGACAACTCTGATAGAGCATTGCATATTGCTTCAGTGAAGAATTGAACAAAAGACATGTTGAACAGACACTTTCTTTTGTTGTTATTTCCCCCCAAGGATCAAGGATTTCTGTCATAGGACAACGACGTACAACAAAACAGTTTTTGGTTTTTTTAAATGCAGTTCTGATGAGCAACATTCATATGAATAAAGTCACAAATAAATACATGTCTCTAAGCAATAAATCACACCAGCACTCACACAGAACAGCACACGTTCTGCATGTTATTGCACATTTAAAAAGAAATAGTAATCATTGTGAAATATTTCCAGTGTTTAGTGCTCTTTTTGCTTTTGGATAGAAGCTGTTCTTGAATCTGTTAGTTTGAGTTTCCAGTGATGTGAAACATCTGCCTGAGGAAGTTCCCCAGCAATGCTCAGGGCCTTGCTGAGGCAGTGGGGAGGCAACAACTGATGACCTTCTGCAGAAACACAATCTAACAAATGTGAAAGATATCCCGAAACTTCACTATCACTTTAGTATCATTTGGATATTAAATGGAGACTGGTGAGGGGAAAATAAGCTTTTACATTTTTGTTCATGTTTTGTTAATCCCTCTGAATTTCATTCCACCAAGGCCTGTAGGGACTTTGCCAAGTTTTTCACAGACAAGATTCAAACTATTAGACAAGCAGTTGGTACATCAATGGCAGGTTCAGGGTATGTGCTGTCCCCACCGAAAACCAGTTTAAACAATACAACACAATTTTATCCCATTAACACTAAAGACCTGGAGGACATCTTACATCAACTGAACTCCTCCTCTTGCTGTTTAGA
>JBAMYA010044276.1:0-12607 GCA_037176975.1 Arrhamphus sclerolepis
AATTATATATCATGTCACGGAAGCTGTGGATGCCGTAATTCATTTAAATTTGAAAAGTTGTAACTCAGCTGTGTTTATCAAACGTCAATAATTAAAAAGTTGAAATCTTCTGTATGTGTAATTTACTTACAGTTTATACATCTAATGTAGTTGGATTGAGCCTGCATTGCATGTGTTTTTTGTTTGTTTTTTGGTGTGTGTGGGGGGGTGTTCATACGAATTTTGTTTATTCTACCACAGCTTTACCAAAATATTTGAAATGGACCTCTGTTGTGTTTCATGCAGAGTTTAACTGACTGCTTCTTTTTTTTATCGTTTTTTTCCACTTTCTCCACTGAACTCATGTAGTTTATGGCAGTGTATGTAGTTTATTTTGTTGATCATATATGTAAAAATGCAGTAGCACAACAGTTTTGCAGATTCAAGCAAATTTTTCCGTTATTTATCTTTATTTTTAATTTTTATTTTTTTTTTAAATTCGGTATAAAGCATGAAAGATTGAAGACCAATAATGCATTTACACTGGGTAGTAGCAATAACACATACAAATGTTACTGTGAGCCATAATTTACACAAGAAAGAATAGCAGGGAAGATTTTATAATCCCCTATGAGTAATCAGGGCTCTTTAACCATAACTTTAGTAAGACTTCACATAGACTCATTATTTCACTAACTCTGTGTTTATTGGTTGATCAACAACAAGTTCTTTTTCTGTATTAAAGACATAATAGTTTGATTTCAAGAATCTATACATTAAACAAAGTGCAATGTTTTTCACACTTGTTTTCAGTGTTCTGCACCAGGATGGGATCTCCAAAAAAAAAAGCCACACCTCACAGGTAAGAACATTTAGTTAACACAGGAATAAAGGTCATGTTTTTTTTCTGCAAGAGTAGAATTAACTTGCTGTACTAAATAGTGAGACAAATGTAATGCTTTTAATTCTCTGATGGACCACTTCATCTTGGACTTATTTAGCCAGTCTGGTCCCCTGCTGTTTCAGTCTCATCCTACATGGATTTATTCTCCTTCAGTAGGTTTAAATGTCTCAGTAATCTAGTCTTTCTTGAAGTTACCTAACCTTTGCTGCAGACCTGCAGTGCATGTCCACAGAGTAAAATGTTCCTGATGTCACAAGTCTTGAGGTTTAGTGTCTAGAGTCAGCATTAAGTGTCTATTACTCAAATGTGAAATCTGATTGTGTAGTCTTCCAAACAGCTTACAAAGTCATTTTGTGTCTACAGAGCTAGAATTCGTACCCCAGGTCAGGAACCCGACTCCCCACTTCCCCCCATCCATGAGCGTCTGGCATACCTGCGACCTTCCAGGGAGCTACTGGAGTTCTACAGACAGAAGATCGCCCAGTATGATAGTGAACATGAGGAGCTGCTACAGATGCTGGAGAAGTATAGAAGCATTACAGAAGACCAGGTGGGAGTTCAGAGTACATTTGTTCTAATGACCATGGTACAGACTTGGTTCATTGTTTTATCTGATCGTCTGCGCCCATGTCCTTGCAGCATAAGCTACAATGCGAGGTACGACAGCGTGAAGGTGAGATCACAGAGCTTCAGAATGCTCTGAGTGATTTGCAGGTCTACCTTTTCCAAGAGAGAGAGCAGTCTCTGAGACTTTATGCAGAAAATGACCGACTCAAAATCAGGTGGGTGCGAGACTTTTGTAGAACTTTAATACTGGTGGGAATTGTTGTGTCTGTGTGTGCTTTTTAACTCTGTTGGACCACAAGATATGACATCTTGTTAGCTAGAAGCTGCTGGAGATCTCTGAAGGTGTCTAGGTGTATTCAGTGCTGAATAGATATTTGGTGCTGCGACTGATAAACTAAATAAAAAATGATAGTAATATTAGTCACCATAGCTTGATATCACAAAGAATCACCAGTTCATAACTGTTTTAAAGACTAGACTGATTCTGGAAGCAAGAAACAGTTGCCTGGAAATTACTTGAGGTGACACGGGTTTGTTTTGTTTTTGTTTTTTTTGTTTTGTTTTTTTTGGGTGGGGAGGTGTAATTGAAGCTTTACCTCTATACCCTTATGTGACGTGTGTGACATTGCCATTTTCAAGGAGCAAACAAAAAACATTTACAGGAACATTCTAAACATTCCATTAAGGTTTCCTCATAGGCTGAGATATGCAGAGTTTTAATGGGCAGTTTGATTTTCTTTTTCCTTTTTTTTTTTAAACAAAGCAGACATTCTGAATGGGTCCTTATTTTATTCATGACTTGCAAGTATGCAAACATTCTCTACCTAGAGGCCGTCTAACCACCTTGCTTTACAGAGAGCTGGAGGACAGAAAGAAAATCCAGAACCTTCTTGCCCTTGTTGGTCCTGATGCAGGAGAGATCACATATTTTCACCGGGAGCCTCCTCATAAGGTACACGCTCACTTCATCACAGTTCTTTCTCACAGCAAATATTTGGATCAGTGCATGCTGTGTAGGATGGCACAAACCGGCATAGATCCACACAATTAGTGTTTGTTTATGTTGTGCTTTATTTTTGTACCATAACAGAAATATTTCAAGTATAACAGTTGCATTAGGGCTGGGCAATTAATCGAAAATTAATTGAAACCAACATTCAGAGCCAATAATAGATGTTATCTTACACATGTCAATCATTTAAATTTTTTTTCACTTATTTGTGATATTCATTTAATGATCATACATATTTAATCTGCGTGTGCTTCCTGTCACTTATAAAATCAAATGTATGTCTTCTTTTATTAGAAAAGTATCCCAATTTTATTTATCATATCATCATTTATCATATTTGCAGAAAAACTCTTGCCAATGATCTGTAAGGGCAAAAAATAAAATTCTAGTAAAATAAACTGCTCATTAATCATAATTGGGTAACTTATTTAATAGTCGTGATGTTAAGTTGCACTATCCAATAGATTTTTGGCTTGTGATCTTTTTATGTAAAATTTACGCTATATTCCAAAGTTGTGAGAATTGTTATTAGTTATGTTTATCGGTGCAGAAATTTGAGTGTTCACTTTAATCTGAAAACAAATGTACACAGTATGAGAATCATTATGGTTATGTGACTTTCAAGAAGTATACTCAATTCTCGTTGCAGTTTTAAGCCTTTGCGTTAATAGACAAATTGATGACCTATATTACATCCCCATATGCCATCAAGATGTTTATCTGTAGCCTAATTAGCCTAATTAGATCCACATCCTTTAAAACACAGAGCTTTAATTAGGCTTATTCTTCACCCTAAAAGATATTTTTTCTCCACAGTCGTCCTCTTCCACACAAACTCTGCTAGAGCTTTCACGATGTTCAGTGTGTTGACTGGAAACTGAATTTTCAACTTCAAACCAGAAAAGATCTAAATAAATGACACCAGAAATCAGATACAGAAACTGGAAGTCTTTATAAACCAGAAATTTACGCAATTCCCCAGAAAGGCATTAATCCAAGTAAATGTCAGAGCTTTATTTTGCTACTCTGTATTTAATAAAACATTGGATAAGGTCCTTTTAGGACATTTTTCTCTCATTTCCTTTTGTGGTGAACAGAAAACCTCAACTGCTGATAGCAGCTGAGATGTGACCTTGTTGGCCACATCTCAAAGGCAACACACTGAACCCCCACTTTTCCTCTGATGTGTTGATTGGTCTGAAAATGTAAGAGAGAAAAAACACTGTCTAGACTCAATAGAACAATCTGTATGGACTAAGAGAGTGCTGTATAAATGTGTGGTGGGTTGTAATGAAAAAAATGCTTTGAGTGGTCAACAAGACTAGAAAAGCACTATGTAAATACAATCTATTTACCATTTTTACACTGTTGTGTCTTCTTATTTATTGTAAGGTTTTCATTAGGGTTTCAGAACATTGTGTATGTGATATTTGTGTATATTCAGTTGTATTCAACCTAATCTAAATTGATAAATGTAAGTCTATGACAAAAAAATAAAGAAGAAAAAAGAATCAACAGGAAATGTTTTGAAAACATGATTTGTGTGATTTCAGGTCACTGTAACACAGAGGCACCCAGAGTCCAGACTGGATGAAAACCTCAGTCTCAGGCCAACAAAATTAAGACCAGCTGCAACCACGAAAGGTTTGAAAATCATCTTATGTTTAAATAGGTTTTTTAAAAGGAATGATGACATTTCCACTTTGAATTCATATTTGCACAGAGAGTAAAGGGAGAACGAAATCATCCAATGGGGTCAGCGGTGTTAGTTTGGAACAGTACAAGAATGAGAAGCAGATGTTGGTGCTACAGGTAGGGCTGCACCTCATGAAGGCATGAAAACACAGCTGCACAGCAGAGTTCAAGATTTCGCAGTTTTGTTGTTTTTTTTTTAATGGCACATAATTCTTTTAATTTGTGTGGCTCGTGTTTCCAGGTTGAGGCGTTGCAGGCTCAGATGGAAGAACAAATTCGTCTGGCCAAAGAACAGCTTGAGGCTCTGCTGGAGGATCGTAGGATTAAAGCCGAAGAGGCTGAGGCACGACAAAAGAGAGACCAGGAACGCATCACTGCTCTGACTGAGAAGTGTGTCTTTTACTGTTTAGAGTATTTTTACTTACTCAGTGGCATATCCTAAAACTAAAAGTATTTTTGAAATTAAACTCATTTAACAGTCTTACTCCATAAATGTAAGCCACCATGAATACTGAATTTCATTCAATGTATTTTATTTTAATTTTTTAAACTAATGTTACTCTAATATGCCCCTTTTGACACATCAGACTCGAAAGGACGCAGAGCCTGTTGCATGAGAGTACCAAAGATTTCTTGCAGCTGAAGTTTGACACTCGGGCTCATGAAAAGAGCTGGGTGGTAGAAAAAGATCAGCTACTGAGGGAGTTGGATTCCTGCCACAACCGCCTGAGAAAGACCGGGTCTCAGTTGGGGAAAACGTGGCAGCCTGGCCACAGCACAACCCTTCTCCCTCATCCAGAGTTGGAGCAGTCATACAAGGAGCAGCTAAAGGTTAAATGAGAGTTAATTTTAAATCTCAAGAAAATATTTCTGATATAGTTTTACTGAGTGATATAGATAGTATTTGCATTTGCCACAAGAATAGGAATGCCAATGGATTATGAATTCTGTAGTTAATTGTTTATGTATCTACTTAACTTTCATTGTATCAGGTCCTGCAGGAGAATCTTAAGCAAGTTCATCACCTGTCAGAAATGTACAGAGAGCAGTGTATCACCCTGGAGACAGAACTTTCCCAGATTAGGGAAGAAGGAGATGTTGGCAGGGAAATATTCAAGGTCTGGTGGTTTAAATAATTCTTATGTTTAAGCAAACTCCATACACATCTTTGACTGTTCATATTGAAGTGGATGAGTATGCTTCGTATTGTTAATTACACTTGTGTTTAGGAGCGTTCAGAAAAAATGGCCAAGCGTCTCCAGCTGATGAGTCAGCGTTATGAGGCTTTGGAGAAGAGGAGGATTATGGAAGTAGAAGGCTATAAGACAGACCTGAAACACCTCAGACAGAAGCTCAAAGATGTAGAAAAACAGCTTCTTAAGGTGAGAAGAGCGAGAACTGTCTCACTAGTGTTAGAAGTACTTAAACATTTCTGCTGTTTGTGGGTATTCACTGAACTCCCGTTTATTTTACAGGTCACCTTGAGTATTGGACCCAACCAGGACCTGGCCATTCTACATGAAGTACATCAGAGCAATCACCGGACAAAAAAGGTTCAGGATGAACTGATGGCACTGAAGGCTAAAATCTATGGACTGGAAAATGAGCTGAGAATCAGCTGAAGGATGTATTTAGATTCCCCATCTAAAGTCTTATTGTATATTCTGTTGTTAGAGATGCTTATTTTGTCTTTTTTATCAATACCTGGATGTTATTGATAAATTGTTCTTTGGACCAATAAATACCTTTTGTTGCTGTGGTTTAAAATCAGGAAACGCATAATCTCTTTATTAAACTGATGAAACATGACAAACAATGCTGAAACCACCTCCCCTAATATCATGCATGTTCCCCTCATGCTACTAAAACACCAAGGCATGAACAGAGTTGCCTAGTGCATCCTGGGGAACAATTAATCTGACTGAGATCAGGGGAGAAAGATGCAGCAGCCTAATGAAGTTAATCAAATACATATGATTAATTTGTCATCTGCAAGAGTGAACAGAGGTTTGGCAGGTCACTGGTATGAAACGGAGGTGTGTATTAACACAATGCAAAGGAGGAAAAACTTCAGCAATGATCTTAGAGAATCAATTATTGTTTTAATCTCAAAAGGTTCATAAATATTTAATCATATATTGGGAGTCTATTCTACTGTGTGTAAAATTATTCACAAGTGGGTAAAAAAAAAAAAATACATGCAAGGGGAGATGACGTCCAGGCAAATTCACCCAAAGATCAGACAGAAAATTGCAAAAATCTCAAGAGCTATATCTCAAACTCTGCAGATGTGAGCATGTTAATTATTAGAAGTATGAAAATGAACTATTAGAAACTGCTTTGCAGGGAAGGTTTAACAAGAGGAGCCTCTTTCTAAAATAATAATAATATGGCAGTGGAGCTTAACTTTGCAAAGTACAGTGCCATGATTCCCAGAAATAAAAAAAAAATAACTCGTACAGTCAAGAATGGTGAGTGGAGGAGCATGTTTTTCAGGGCAAAACATAAATTATAACTTCCCTGCACACACATATAGGCTCACCAGCCACTTTATGTCAGCAACTTAATACATTTAGATGTGTGTGCATATATAATATAATGTGATACATATGTATATGTGTGTGTGTGTGTGAGAGAGAGAGAGAGCATGTGTGTTGTTTTGTCTTTTTTTCCGTGAAAGAGGAAGATCAAAATTTTCAAAAGCTGCTGAAGTTAATTCATTGTGTAGAAGGCAGAACTAATTAAACTACATCACCCAGCTCCCTTTGTGTAAATTTGATGGACGTGCCCACGTGTTTCCTGTTTGACAAAATGTGACGTAACCACCTGGAAGTTTTACGTTTGCTCCTTTGCGCATGCGCCCCGACTACCTGCAGAAATACTACCGACCGAATTGCGGCAGTTGAATGAAAAGCATGAGAGTAGATCAGTGAAACCGATTACTGGATCCGTTTGACTCTCACAATTAAACTTTGCTAAACCGACAGATACAGTTAGCTTAAAGCCAGCACAACCGATTCCGCTGTTGTCCACCCAGCGGGGCTTTTCCACACAAGTTTCTACCTGAAGACATGCAGAGAGTGAGGTCTTTTAAAAGCTGCTGGCAGCTGTTGAAATCCAGCTGTGAAGGAGCAGCAAAACAAGCAAACACCTCGTCCTGCACCTCAAGAAATTACAGCCATGTAAGTGACTCCTTTGGTGAAACTTGAAATAACTGAAAGGAGGCAGAAGTAGTGATTGAACTACTGGCTGTTTGTTTAATCTTTTCAATGACAAGCAGGAAAGTGATAATACACAATGAAAAAAAAATTAATAATCACATCACAGTTGTTATTCTTTGATTAACAACCCTTGGTTTTACTACTTTCAGTGAGTAATCTCCTCCAATAGAACTATTTGATGATTGCTTTTATATGAGAAACTCTTAAGAACAAAGTGTCAGAGTTCAGTGTGCCTAGTAGAGGGGGAAAAAAAAAAAAAAAAGTTCAAATAGTTCAATTGCAGGTTAATGAACAACCCTGTCCTTTCATGCTGCACATCCCTGCCCTCTGTCAGCTCCCTCCTCAGGGCCCCAGCTCCTTCGGGCTCCTCTTTGACATCGATGGGGTACTGGTTCGAGGCAGGACGCCGATCCCTGAGGCCAAACAGTGCTTCAGGAACCTAGTAGACCGCAATGGGAGATACAAGGTGCCGGTTGTGTTTGTCACTAATGCAGGGAACTGCATGAGGCAGGCGAAAGCTGAACATTTGTCACATCTGCTAGAGGTGGAGGTAAACTGAGCACACTTTAAATCTTTATCAGCTTGCTTTTGCCTCTTGTTTGTTTTCTTTAACACGAGTCATTTGATTTGATTATCTCAGGTGTCTCCAGACCAGGTGATGCTGTCCCACAGTCCTTTGCGAATCTTTACCCAGTTTCACAAAATGCGAGTGTTGGTTTCAGGGCAGGGGCCTGTTGTGGAAGTCGCACACAAGTATCCTGTCTTAGCTGACAGACACCAGTTCTGTTCAGTGACTTATTTGTTCATGCTCCACTTTATCAGTGTTTAATCTTTGTACCCTTTGTTGGTTTTCCTGCTACACTGTGCCAGTGAAGCCTTTTCACAAACTTCTTCTTTCTCTTTGATGGATTAATTGAGGAGGGTTTTTTGTTGTTGTTGTTGTTGTTGGTTTATTAAAATTCAAATTGCTTTCTGCTTGGCAAGTGTGTGTTTTTGTAACCATCCATTCCTGCCGACTTGCGTGTGACCTTAACATCTCTTAAACGCCAGCCTGGGCTTTGAGGATGTCGTTACTATAGATATGCTCAGAGAGGCATACCCTGTCCTAGATGTTGTGGATCACAACAGACGGCCTAAAGACAGTGTAAGTAGGATTAATACCGGTGCTTGTTTGTTTGCACAGATCAGTTAGACATCAGACTTATTATGAATCATGTCCTGCAGATTCCACCTACTAAAGGCTTACGACGCATAGATGGTATGTTTCTATAAACAGCCCATACATATATAATACCCGATAATAGTTTCAGTATAAAGTACAGCATATGTGGCTATTTTGATATGCATATCTTTATTTTATTTATTTATTTTTACCCTGCAGCTGTTATCCTATTTGGAGAGCCAATCAGATGGGAGACCAACCTCCAGCTCATTGTTGATGTGCTTCTAACCAACGGAAATCCAGGCAAGAACTGGAACTCCATGCAGTATCCTCACATCCCGGTTCTGGCATGTAACATGGACCTGTTGTGGATGGCAGAGGCGAAGAATCCGCGGTACGCATTGCGTGTCACGTTCAGCTGTTTAATTTTAGAGCAGTGTTGTCACACTGAAATGTTCCATGTGTTGCAGGTTTGGCCACGGCATGTTCCTGGTTTGCTTAGAGAGTTTGTACAAGAAGGTTACAGGCTATGACCTGAAGTATGAAGCTCTGATTGGCAAACCCAGTGTGGTGACCTATAACTATGCTGAGTTGTTGATCAGACAGCAAGCTGAGAAGCTTGGTTGGACCACACCTGTTAAGAGGCTGTATGCCATAGGGTGTGTATCTCACTCTTGAATTGACACGTTGTTGACCACTTTTTAACACAAAGGATATATTGTAGCTTTCTTTTAAATCTACTTCATTTAATGTGTTGCCATTCATCTTTTCTTTTCTTTTTTGTATTTTATAGTGATAACCCCATGGCTGACATCTATGGTGCCAACCTCTACAATCACTATCTCCAGGCCTCTCATCGTAACAAGGCCCAAATGCAAGCTAAGAGTGGCGGAGGAGTGGTGGATCCCACAGCTGAAGCTGTAGATGAAACTCCGAAAATGACGTCATCAGAACTGGGTGGAGGGACAGGTACGTATGGGTCAGAGAAGGATTTTCCTGAGGGGTGCAGCTCCATCCTGGTGTGCACAGGAGTGTATAGCAGAGACCAGCAGGAGCTGCCCTCAGATCCAACACAAACAGTCACCGAGCAGCGCATCTTCCACGGTCACAGGGACTTCCGCTTTGACCCCAACCTCACACAGCCGTCCTTTGTGGTGCAGGATGTAAAGGAGGCCGTGGAGCTGGTTTTTCAGCAGGAAGGTTGGCCTCTGGAGTAAAAGAAACTGCATGCCACTGCTGTCTAGACTAACACTGAACTGACTGTAACAGAGGTTTTGTGACTGTATACTTTTTTTCTTTCCTAAAACCCCCCTCCTTTGACTATCACAGGACAAATATGTGATTTTTACCTTGCACAATATGGGAATCACCTTATTTTATTTTCTAGTTTTTTAAAGACAGGAATGTGCAGTTTAAAACTAAAATATGCAAATTGTATGAGATGTCAAATATGCAGGGTAGTATGACACTGTTGAGTTTTTTATATTTTTTCTTTATAAATTTTTTTGCTTTGTTTTCTTTTTTAAAGATACATGGTGCACGTATAAAGACTGTGTTTGAACTACCCACTCGTTTATTCACTCACTGACCATGTAGAGGACTCCAGGGATGTGCTAACTAGCTGAAGCTTGTAGCTATACAGCTCTGCTTCATATTTATGCATCATAAATACTCACAGTTGCGTATCAAATAATAAACACCAGCGGGGTGCATATGCTAAATCTGAGGTAATGGGACAACACGGGTTTGCCGTTTTTGGTTGTAATCACATCACATCACTTGACATAAAATTTAATGTGCACATCTAAAACTCTTTTGCTGTACTGCATCCGCCTACAAAAGCACTTTCAATTTTATAATAATCTTCAATTTTAGCAGCATGGTAACCGTAAATATTAAAATTATTGTTTAAAGTCACCTCTGAAAAGCAGTAACTTCACCAAAAAAAAATCTGATTTCAGAGCCGACGTTGCAGCATGCAGCAAAGTCAGAAGCGAGCTACATGAGAAGTTCCCAAGATGCTTAAAGTGAACATTTTCTAAGATTCTGCTTCTCAGGCAGTTGAGACAACAGAGGTTATTGCACCCATGTCTTCTTGGTGGCTAAGAAATTTCAACTCCATAGCTGCTGGCTTCAGCCGGCAGTGAATGACGCTCTGTTTCGACAAATGCAGTGTAGAAATAAATATGTGCACAAGCGTTTTCCACATGATGAGTTTACAGTAGATGAAGATGTAAGAAGCGAGTGGACAGTTTGAACACTGCCGAAGACTCGTTGGTTTAGGTTTTCTTTATTTGTGCATGTCACTTCAGTTCTCCAAAATCTTTCAAAAACTCACGTGAATTATTATTGACAGTTGTGGAATTATTGAGTTACACTTACGTTATTTCGCTCACACTTTTATAGGCGTGTATATAGTCGTTACATGGTCACTCTTTCGGAAAGAGTGACAGAAAGGCACAAACGCTGCTATTTTCAAATGAAAACAGATTTTATTTTATACACAGCAGTTTCTATCACTGGGCCACCTTATTTTACATGAAACTATGCGCCCCTCTGAGGGTCCTTACTAGTTTATCTGTTGTCCTGTTCCTGCCTGATTTGTCTTTAAGACAGTGAATGTGAACAATAATTCTGTTCAGTTTAGTTCAGTGAAGAAGATCTTTTATTCTTTTTGTCTTTTTAGATTTGTGTGTGACAGAAAAAATGGGATTAAATTGTAAAAGCTTTTTTTTTTTTAAAAAGAAATTAAGATATATAGAAATCTTAGAGGACTGGTTAATGTAAATGTCTGTGTTAGAATGTGATACAGCACCAGTTAAAAGTTTATTATGATAGTTCATCATGCTTGTACCTGAAAGGCGTAACAGTGTCTGGTTGTGACAAATGGTAGAACGCTGGTAACGTACTGTGAAAGTCATGCAGTGTCATAGAGCAATAAAAATAATAATAATAATAAAAAGGATGAAAGACAGAAAGTTGCATCTCCAAGTGAAAATGTTTACTGAGGTGTGTGTTAGTACTGAGTCCTCCAGCGTACGTTATCACATTCAACAGCAGTTGACTGCAAAGGAAATGTCATAGAATACAGTTGATAAACACATTCACAATCTCTTGCACATTCTTTTAACTGTATAAATACTAAAAGTCAAAACAGGAAAAAAAAAAACTGTTTTCACACACGTTCGTCTTTAAATAAACTTCCTTCCCTGGTGTGCAAACCTATTTCTGAAAGCTGAATATTAAGGCCACCTCCGTTCCCCTGCCTCAGCCTGTCCTGCACCCACACTTTTTGTCTGAAGACACGGCGCAGTGGACTGGGTGAGAGCTGTCGCTTATCATAAATTGTGGAAAGTTCTGTGAAGCCTCGTCTGTGATGGTTGTGCCGTTGCGTGCCAGCAGCTCTCTGGCCATGAGGATAAAGGCAGCCTCTACGTTCTGGGCCTCCTTGGCGGAGGTTTCTAGAGCAGCCAGCATGCTGTTGTTTTCTGCCAGAGTGCACGCGTCCTCAAACAACACCTGCCTTTGAGTGTGGAGGTCCGACTTATTACCTGTTGGGGTGATCGAAAGAGAACGGAAGGTGGTGAAATAAAAGGGGAGCAGGTTTATGTGGAAAAAAATACTGCAACAAACAGCATTATACAGTTCTGGGTTGTTGTTTTCAGCCACCCCAAGTCTTTTTCCTCTTTGACACAAAAAAATTGTCTGATTCCTCAACTTTGATTCCCAAGCACACAATCAAAGTGAGAAATGAAGCTTTTGAGACATATGCAGAGCAACATACAGGCTCGTATCAACCCCAAAATGACAGTGGAACAGGAACACCGGTACATGACTGTTGTTTTGCAGTAAGCGTCATTAGCCATTTTGCAGCCCTCTTTATTGTTTTGAATAGTGGCTCCTGGGCAGAAAAAGTATTTAGTCAGCCACCAATTGTGCCAGTTCTCTCTCTTAAAAAGATGAGAGAGGCCTATAATTTTCATCAGAGATATACCTCAACTATGAGAGACAAAATGAGGAAAAAAAATCCAGAAAATCACATTGTCTGATTTTTAAAGAATTTATTT